>VMBQ01003995.1:19773-36395 GCA_007657795.1 Dreissena rostriformis
CTGATTTTGGATAGATTGGCAATTGTTATGTTAGTAAAACAAACATATACAATTCAGAAGCAGTAATGTTTTTAAAGTTGCCTTTAAAATATACTAAAATTACGTTACACACAGTAATATTTCATAACTTAAGTGAGTTAAGTCATAATGAAAGTTTGACACACTTGACATAATTAAGGTGAACACCTGACAAACAGTTTAAACATGTATCGCTTGTTCATCAAATCATCATCTCGATGTCTGTTTGTAACAGATATGTATCCTTGATGATCACACTGCGTAAAAGTAATTGCTTTTTAAAGGAGATATCTTGTGTTTAGAAGTAGTAATCATTTATCTGTACCTGCACTGTCTTCCCATGGAAAGATAACTTTTATGTGAACATTAACATAAATATGTCCCTTAAATGAAGAGATGAAGTCCAACAAATTAAATAGACCAGACCCACACATGTAGTTGAATCGATCAAAGCCCATTCAAAGCTTATTGATTTCCAGAAAAACCTGAATAAGACTGAAATCTGGGCACCTATTCAGTGGTGTTCTCTATGGTGAGGCCACTTTGTTCATGTCTTTTGTTCCTACAATCCAGCTCTACTTTCTGATATACATTTTAGTGAGAGTTTAAGAACACTTTCAATGACCACTTTTATAAAAGTGTTCACCGTGTATATTTTATGTCTTGTTTCTTATTCTGGTAATGGTAACTGTAAAAGAGCATAGCTTATATGTCTGTATAAACATTCATTGCTAACGTTGTGAAATATGTGCCTGATATGTTTATGATCTTTTTAAGTTAAAGCAATAAACGCCACACATTCTTTAATTGCTCAGCGGGGTTATAGTGGATAGATTGGTTTGCATTAAACCTTCATACAGTCATTAGAGAGTCAAGAGTCAATTCAGCCGTGTACTGTGGTAGTACTGTCATACATGTATATGTACTTAATGTATATTTTCCATTGATAACGGAAAGGTCATACATGTATGCTTGTTTTTAGTGACTTCATGTATTATGTTGTAATGGATATAGGAAATGGTTCTTGTTACATGAATACTTTTACACATGTATTTATATTCATTTTTAATATCAAACTTATTTTACAAATAGTTATTAACTTTTATGGATCTATATAAAAATGAAGAGTTAAATAGAACCCTGTAAGGGGGAAAGGCATTTATCTCCACTGAGGTGGTTCTTAAATCAAATCCCTGAATCATGTACAAAGGTGTTATCCTTCACTTATTAATCTACATAATTCATACTTCCAGGTATTGCTCCTTGTGATATGAAGCTGTGTATATCAGGCATTCATCATCCTATGTTAAAAATACAAAATGTATCCTCACTTTTAACTAAGACATGGCTACATATTATGGCAGTGGGTACACTTTGTCACAAATGGGACAAACTATGGTATTTTATATCGATTAAAGTTGTCTCTGTCATAAGGTATAGGGTATACTGGTTCATAATGGAACATAAATTTATACTGGCAACATTGTAAAGGAAATGCATAAACGCTGTCTCAATTATCCGAGAGGACATGTTTTAATATTTTTATTATGAAATAGCAAAAGTATTTTAACACTTGCTCCATTTTAAATTACAGTATAAACACTGGCTGTTCCATAAAAAGCCATTTAGTTTTGACAACTTTATCTTAATATAAATGTTTTACTTTAGCCCTATCTGAATTTATATGTATTTAGATTCATGTTTTACATTGACTCAATGATAAAGAAGAAATGTTTGTTCTTTAGTTCTATTGTAAAGAACATTAACACTGGCTCCATTGTAAAGGACAAGTATTAACACTTGATCCATCTTTAAGGACAAGTATTTACATATACTCTATTATAAATGATACTTTTACTCTAGCGTCCTTGCCCATAGCAATAATTTTTATTTACACTGGCTTCAAGGTAAATGACAAACATATGTATACACATTGGTACAAATTCGTACTATCATAACGGACACACATTTGCTTATAACTAACACACATTTGCCATGACACCTTTGTAAAAGAATTGTATTAATTAACACTGATTCAATGTAATGGACATGTTTTTACCATGGCTCCATCATAAGGGACTTGTATGTACACTGGCTTCATTGCAAATGGCATGATTTTTACTCTGGCACTATTGTTATGGACATGAGCTGGGTTCTGAGAGAACAGGGCTTAATGCATGTGCAAAACTAGTCATCCCAGATAAGCCTGTGCAGTTTGCTTTTATGGTATTTTTATGCTCCCCCAAATTTTTTTGGATTAGCATATAGTCACCGCTTCGTCTGTCCGTGCTTGCGTCCGTCAAGTTTTTTGTCTGGGCTGTTTCTCAGCAACTAATGACCGGAATTCAATGAAACTTTATGAGAAGCTTCACTACCAACAGGAGATGTGCATATTATCAGCTGGTTATGGTCAGATGATTTTTCACAGAGTTATGGCCCTTTGAAATTTTCTATCAACTGAACATATAGTGCAATTCTTGTCCGGGCTATTTCTCAGCAACTAATGACCGGAATTCAATGAAGCTTTATGGGAAGCTTAACTACCTTGAGGGGATGCGCATGTTATTAGTGGGTTCTGGTTAGATGATTTATTTAGAGAGTTATGGCCCTTGGAAATTTTTAAGTTGCTTAACCATCCATCGTATTATTTTGTCCAAAGTTATGCCCCTCAAGACGTTTCCTTTTATCTGAATATATAGTGCAATATTGTGACAAAAAAACCTTTGGGGAGCATCAGCCGTCTCCAACGGTTTCTTGTTTGTTTAAAGGAAGTCTCTTTTTATCAAAAATCCAGTTTAGGCGGAAAGTGTCCTACCTGACTGCGGACTGCACAGGCTAACCCGGGACGACACTGTATGCACATGCATTAAGCCCCATTTTCTCATAGCAAGGCTCACATGTATTGCAAAGATTCCATTGTAACAGACATGCACTCACACTGAGACCTCTATTTCAGACATGTTCGGGCTGCAGGAGGGGTGTGTATTGCAGATGAAGTTCAGGTTGGTTTTGGTCGAGCTGGATCACATTTCTGGACATTCCAGACACAAGGTGGGTGATTTAGGTTGTACAATATTTACCAGTTTTCTTCCAATTCCTTCCTGCTTTTCACCTACAAACACTTACTAAATTTAAAAGAAAAACTAACCATTTGTTCAATTCTGTAACCTCTTTGCATGCAATGTGAGATGAAATTAACTTTTTTACTTGGTTAAGAAAATTATTAAGCAATAGGTACTTCCAGTGATATGTTGAATTCATTCAATTGTTTACAGTGCATTGTTCACAGATTGTTCAAATGACTTTTTTCCAACTTTTATTCTCTGATCAAAAATAAAAGAACACTATAAATCAGGTAGCTAATAAGACCAATGACGTAGACTCGTACTGAAAGTTCTTCCTTTTGTTTATGAACTTTCAGCACCTGAAATAAATAAAATGATAAAGCGCTCCTAACGGATTGGAATGATTCTGTTGTATTATTTAATTTTTGTTATAACTTGTTATATCAAGTATAAAATGTCTCATTAAATATAACAGCCCCTATGGCTGATTGTTTTAGTCTTTAGGCTTTTGATCCAAAGGACACGGGTTTGAGTCTGGCTGGGGACAAGCTTTTTTGCCATTTCTTTATTCTGATATCGTCATTATAATGGAGCTCTACAGTTCAATGGTTTAAATCTTGCAATTTAACGCATATACTGACACACTTACAAAAATTCTCCAATCTATGAACAAGTCCTTAAATTATGCTCCAGTATCACTATCATAACACAATAAATAACAGCAACTTATTATTTCATACATTTTTAGGAGTGGTTCCTGACATTGTGACCATGGGCAAGCCCATGGGAAATGGCCACCCTGTTGCAGCTGTTATCACCACAAAGAAAATCTCAGCAGCCTTCAAACAGAGTGGAATGACCTATTTTAACACTGTAAGTGTATTCCAAAATGGCTGATCTGCATTAAATTTTATAAATAAAAAAACAAAAACAAAAAAAAAACAGCTAGTAAACCATCTTTTGTTTTGTCAAATCTATGCACTAAAACTTGATCTACATTAATTTGTGTACATTATGTTTTCAGTTTGGTGGAAATCCTGTTTCCTGTGCCATGGCATTGGCAGTTTTAAATGTCATAAAGAAAGAGAATTTGCAGAGGAATGCTCTGGAGACAGGCAACTACCTGGTGCAGAGGGGTCGAGAGTTGATGAGCAAGCATGTCATGATTGGGGATTGTCGGGGCATTGGCTTGTTTCTAGGCTTTGACCTTGTCCGAAACAGGAAGACGCGAGAACCAGCCTATAACGAGGCACAGTATGTTTTGAAAAGGTGAGCAGTCAGGGCTTATGTTTGATGTATGTTGTTAAATGGGACGTATTAAACTTGTACATACAGATGTAAAAGTGTAGTTTGTGTTTGACATATTGATAAAAAAGCATAGGTGTTATGTACTGTCAACATGTTTTATTTAGAAATCAAAATATTTGTCTTATTTAAAACAAGTTTATTTGTAGCAGAAGAGCCACATGTCATTGTGCCTTTTAGCAAATTTACCAATGTCATAAATGGATACAAATTTTTGTATTTACACAAGAATATGCTGTATTTTCTGGTGTATAAGACAGCACTTTTTCCAAATAACATAATCCTGCATCTTAAATGCTGTTGCGTCTTTTTCGTGAACGAAATCAGATTGTGAAAAGTCATTATTGCCTATAAACATGAGTTCAATCTCAAAACAATCTTTACCTACCTTATTTCATTGTTCCATAAGGTCTAACCCTTTGCATGCTGGGTAATTTGTCGTCTGCTAAAATGTTGTCTGCTGAATTTCTAAAATTAGCATTTTCTTCAATTTTTTTCAAAGAATACTTTCAGAATAGCAAACAGTTTGGATCCTGATGAGACGCCACGTTCTGTGGCGTCTCATCTGGATCCAAACTGTTTGCAAAAACCTTCAAAATCCGGTTCCAGCACTCAAAGGGTTAATGTCCACATGTTAAATATTGTTGGACAGAAATACAATATTATTCCATGTGAGTAGTTTCAAATGCGCATCATAAAATTAATCTGAAATCCACTATCCAATTTTATTTTTTTGAAGTGAAATTCTATCTACAGAAATAAATTGATCTTGTATTTTGTGTAAATATTTATCCTAACATTTTCTGCATGAAGATGTAATGTTTTAATGGCTGAAATTATGAAAATTATGGAAATTAGCATCTTATCTTATGATGTTGTTTATTTTTGTTGAAAATAATGGTAGTTGTCTTGAACTAAGAACCTGAGTATTAATATATTTCAATCACTAAATGAATTATTCATTATTAGATGTACACACTGAAAGGAATAGATATAAGACAATTGGTATTTATTATTGTGCAGTGAATGGTTGTTTGTAGTAGTGGCATCAGCTGTTGTTTCTCCTCTATCAGGATGAAAGAGGACTTCAACATTCTCATGAGCTCTGATGGCCCTTACGACAACATCCTGAAGATGAAGCCTCCAATGTGCTTCTCCAAAGAGAACTGCGACCAGGTGATATCTGCCCTCGATAAGATCTTCTCTGATATGGGCGACAGAAAGTTTGAGCCCAGCCAACGGTGGTCGCAGGTGGACGTGTTTAGACCAGCAACCAGGGCCATGCATCTTAAAGCTGCTTTGTAACATGACAAAGGCAAAATGACTCACTCTGATCAGGGCCTGTATTCACCAACCTATTCTTAGACTTAAGGCTAACAAATATTCGTAGAAAAACATTGGAATTTGCTTATAAAATGGCTACCAAAACATTAAATGTGTCCTATGCTATTTATTTTTATAAATGGAGAATCGTGAAATGTCAGTTGCTTAATTCAAAATAAGTTTTGAACATTAAATCACTTATAGAAATTTACAAATATTCTTTATTATTAATTTTAAGCCTCCTAATTGGTTGATGAACATGGACCCTGGACTCTTTGTCTGAGAGCTTTTACTTTGACGTCTTTGTATGGAGTTATTGGTTTTGGAGTTATATTTGAAAGTATGTACCGGTAAGCTTTGTTTTGAAAGATTCATGGTTAGATTGTTAGAATTTGTTTTAAGATTAAGAGCATTTTTTGTGTTCTCAATATTTTTTGTTTGAGAATATAAGCTATTCAATGCAATTTTCATCACACAGATTTCAATGCAACTTTCATCACACAGATTGAGTTATATTTGTATATTTGTGTATGTGTACTAAAAAAAATGTAAGCTATTTGTGTTATATGATATTAGTTTTTTAAATAACGATAAGGTCTTTTATATGCCTTCATTTTAGAAGAATTATATTTGGGTATGTTGTGTGGTTTGACTATTTCATACAAAGAGCAAGTGCCTAATGTTCTCAATAATGAGATAAGCACATTGCAAAGATTGTAATCTAAGATACCTCGAACTCAATCCAGTAACAATCGTTGAAAAAGATTTCAAACTATCTGTGACTAAACCTTAATTGGTGCATTGTTTATGATATTATGACAGGATGTTGTTTCTCCACTTGTTTTTTATAGATGTTAAATATGTTGTTTTATTGTTATGCTTGTATACATAATTCTTGATGATGCATTTAGTTCTATTTCTGATTAACACATCTGGCGTGTAGCCAGGAACCACCTACTCATGAATGCCTTTTAATCTCAATGTTAGGGAATTGTTTGGCAGCAATCCGATATGAGAGGTGACAGATCTCAGTACCAAAACATGTACAATTCTATTGACGTATTATCTTCAATTTGGAGTGCACTAGCCTGTACTTTCTATTAGGTCCACGCGTTCGCTTGTAAATGTTTGGATATTGTCGCCGGATATTCACATAGAAATATATTGTCACAGAAAAAAGAAAAACAGAAATTTGTATTTCGTTAAATCTATGTAACCATACCACATCTAGCGTTGAAATTTTGGCTATTGCTTTAAGAAACACTAATTTTTGTATGGGTAAACTTAATTTTACAAAATATTTTACAAAATATTCATTGATTTTGAGTGTTAATGGGGCTTAAAGTCTCTGTTTGAATTGGTTAGTCTGTTTATTCAAGTGTCTGGTAACATAGGAAAAATAAGCAACACAAACCTGTTATATACTAAACATTAACACTTATGTTAATGCATTTAAAGCTTTTAAAGAGGGTTCCACAGATGATATTATTAAAAGTATTTTAAACTGTATCTGTATAATCTTTATGCTCCTAAAAATGGGGGATCATATAGTCACCACTTTGTCTGTCCGTCCGAATTCTAATTTTGATGGCCTGCCATTCGTCCTTCTGTTTTTCCTTTCGTTAGGCTATTCGTTTCCATGTGGGATCTCAGACAAATGATCTGAATTATATGAAATTTGAAATGCAGCATCCCTACAGGGTGGACAACCACATATTGTCATGTTGTTCAGCTTCAGTGAGTTTTAAGGGAGTTATTGCACCTTGAATAATAATCGGTTTTTACACATTAAATAAATACATTGACAAATTGAATCATCGGGTAGCATCCATCAGTTTCATGGATATTATTCTTTATTGTGTTATCAAAGATTTCCAAAATGTACACATTGTTGGAAGTATTAATTTGATTAATCTCATGGCCATAATAATGTTTTAATTGTATGCTCATGTATAAGTTTTTATGATATTCCATTTTTGTCCCATTTAATGTTGTTTTCTGGTTTTGGGTTTTGCTGTATGACAATTGTATGCTTTAAATGAATGGAATTTATCTCAAAGACACAGTATACAATAAAAGAAGATAATGGTGCACATAACTAAAGTGCTTTGCATGTTTCTGATGATAAATAAATTATACAATTTGCAATTCGTCCGTTTTGTCTTTTCCTCATACTTATTTACCTAGGTGGTGCTGTGCTAATGTTTCAAATAGATATGTTTACCATGTTTTCAAATACTCATGCACATAACATATTGGAATATTAAATTGAAAAAAAAAACACAAAAACTTGGCAATATTAATAATTTATGAGTGTGTATGCCCCAAGCATCTACAGATGCCTAGTGTCATTTGGCAATTGGCATGTCAAGATGTTTTTCTGTCTGTCTGTCTGTCAAGGTTTACCCAAAGGGACGTCTAACATCAATCATTCTAATGATTCTTCCCATAGAGCTTTGATACTTCATTGAATATGTCTTTGAACGATATCAACTAACCCACATCAGCTGATCATATTGACCTTGACGTTTACTATGTGATGCGTTTCCTGTAACATCAATAATGCTTGCTACAAAGCTTTGATACTTTCATGGATGCTGTCTATGAACACACTCAACACTACGGAATACCGTTAGTGCCATCGTGGTTACACATTAAAATCCAGAGGGCGAGAACGCGAGAGTATGATGACGAGAATGCGACAATACGATGAAGACTGCGACAATACGATGGCGAGAATGCGAGAAGCGATAGTACGATAACGACAATATGCGACCATACGATGGTGACAGTGCGATAGTACCATGGCGACAATGCGATAGTCATATCGTACTGTTGCCATGGTATCATCGCATTCTCACCATTTTATTCTCGCCATCGCATTCTTGCCATCGTATTGTCGCACTGTCGTCATGGTATTGTCGCATTCTCGCATCGTACTCTCGCGTTCTCACCATCGCGTTCTCGCATTCTCGCCATCTTATTGTCGTACTGTAGTCATCGTATCGTCGCATTCTCGTCATCGTACTCTCGCGTTCTCGCATTGTCGCCATCGTACTATCACACTGTCGCCATCGTATTGTCGCACTGTCATCATCGCGCTGTCACATTGTCGTCATTGTACTATCGCGTTCTCGCACATATGGCCATCACGTTCTCGCATTCTCGCAATCATATTGTCGCACTGTCGTCATCGTATTGTCGCATTCTCGTCAGTGTACTCTCGCGTTCTCGCCCTCTGGATTTTAATGTGTAACCACGATGGCCCTTACGGTGTGTGTGTCTTCATTTTTATCGAGTGCACCGGGATTGTCTCCCATATNCAATACGATGGCGAGAATGCGAGAAGCGATAGTACGATGACGACAATATGCGACCATACGATGGTGACAGTGCGATAGTACGATGGCGACAATGCGATAGTCATATCGTACTGTTGCCATGGTATCATCGCATTCTGGCCATCGCATTCTCGCCATCGCATTCTTGCCATCGTATTGTCGCACTGTCGTCATCGTATTGTCGCATTCTCACATTGTACTCTCGCGTTCTCACCATCGCGTTCTCGCATTCTCGCCATCGTATTGTCGTACTGTAGTCATCATATTGTCGCATTATTGTCATCGTACTCTCGCATTGTCGCCATCGTACTATCACACTGTCGCCATCGTATTGTCGCACTGTCATCATCGCACTGTCACATTGTCGTCATCGTACTATCGCGTTCTCGCATTCTGGCCATCACGTTCTCGCAATCGTATTGTAGCACTGTCGTCATCGTATTGTCGCATTCTCGTCAGTGTACTCTTGCGTTCTCGCATTGTCGCCCTCTGGATTTTAATGTGTAACCACGATGGCCCTCACGGTATTCCGTACAACACACATCACATGACCTCATTTTAAAATCTGGAAAAAAATACTTAGTGATCCTACAGACCGTGTTCACGAAATCATGTGCAATATATATATTAAATTATTTATTCTGCAACATGAAAATACACATTAAGATATCTCAATCACGTAAGTTTCTGCATCAAAAGTCATACTGGACTTTTCTTCTGTGATACAATATTACGCCAAGAGTTACAGATCAACTCGCTTGTCATTTTTGAATTATCTACTATAAATTTTAATAATCAGCAATTAGTAATTTATCATGTTGGCCTTTAGATGAAGGCAAAATGTTTAAAAAAAAGTTTAATGACAAAGTTTCGTTTGTGCTAATATACCGGTAAGGAGTATTGAAACTAGTTATGGTTTCATATCTTAATCGAAATCCATCGTAAAGGTAGTTCATTAAAAATATATGGTGTATTGTAACCTTACAAATATTCTTGTAGGACATCGTTTTCAGCCAAAATGGCAGCTCTTAGGAGAATAACCTTGTTTACGAAACAAAGTGTTTCATTTGTCAAATGTTCAGTGCAAAACCAGACAAGATCGGCCTCGCACTTCCCAATTGATGACAACTTATACGGTCTTTCAGATGAGCAGAAACAGGTATGCGGACAATGTATTTTGTATGTATAACCAGTGATATTTTTACAAATTTTCTCATCCGAGTCCTGGGACTCGATAACTTGCAAATCTATGAGTCCTCGAATTGAAAGAACGAGTCCAAATATTAAACTATATTATTTTTATATACATTTCAATGCATTTTTGGGACTCACATAATTTGAAACTTTGCATCCCCAGAGGATTTTGTGAGTCCAGGACGCAGGACTCGCAGGTAAAAAAATCACTGATAACACTTAATAGCCACTATTCCTGTTGGTTCGGCCACCTACGCATTTAAACTCGCGCATGCGTACAATGAAAGTGTGTACTATTGAAAAAATGTGAGCGATAAAACGAAAAATATTCGTTTTTCATAAAACAAAAACAAAATTCGTAAACAAACATGCGTAAAATCGATAAACTTACATTTTGGAGTTGACAGCAGGAAGTCAATATCTGCAGGACGTTTTCCTATAGGTTCGTGAATTTTCATTGGTCGAACGCACGCGCTGTACTGTGAGGCTCTGTAGGGGGAAATTGCTGCGACGAATGCAGTCTTTCATTTCTCTTTCATGTGATTACTTTATCCTCGTTAAATCATGAACTTATTAAATAAATTACGTATACAATATGAACATTGAACGCAGCCATGCGATATTATAAAACGAATTTAATAAACAATTATCGATCAACGATTTAATCGACTTAACAATTAATTAATGAAAGATATAACTTATAACTTATAAACCGTGCAAAAAAAATGTATTTTAACAACAGTGTGGGCAAAGGAAACTGTCTCCCCTTCTAAGCACCGATTTTGTGTGGCAGAAGGAAAGGTGCACCCAATGCCCACACTCGTCGCACTGCCCCCAATTAACGATCTTAATGTGTGGTTTCAAGTCCAGATTTGCTGGACTGAATTTGTTGCATACGCAACATGTCTCAGTATCGTCCGTGTCCGATTCGCTTTCTGAGTCGGCATCTCTGAATAGTTGAACATGTGTGACTTGTAAACCACTTGTTGACGGTCTTGGGCTTGTTATAACAAGGCGGTTTTGAGGTGGGACGGCATCGGTTCTCTTCTTCTGTGCATCGTAGGTCTCGACCTCTTGGATGTACGCATCACTTGTTATCATTTTTCCGCCAGGTTTTGGTTTGGGGTTCGTGGTCATCTTTTTTTGGCATTTGCACGACGTGTTTGTGGTTGGTGCCTCTGATTTCGATTGGAGATAATCGTCAACTGCCTGCTTGCCAGCTCGTACTGCCTTTATCTTCTGAAGCGGTGTCGAGTCTCGGAATGACTCGCATGGCATGAGCTTTTCTGAAGGCACCGCATTCTTGTTAAGTGGGTAAACACCGGCCTTCCTGAAGGCTGACACGATGTTCCAAGGGCTAAGTGCCTTCAGATATGCGCTGCATGCTATTCCACCAACTTCATACTTCGTAACCACTTTCCCGGGGTTGGCCTTCATGTACGAAGCACATTCGCTGTAGTAGAATCGCTTGAAGGGACCAAACACACCCACGTCAAGCGGTTGAAGGATATGGGAAGTATGAGCTGGCAGGCAGAACAGATGAATGTTTCTCTCCCGCGCCCATTTCATCACTTCGGTTGACGTGTGCGTTGTGTGCCCGTCAAGCAAAATGATGACTGGCTGATTAGCATTGCCCCTGTTAATGTATTTCAAGAAATGGTTTTCAATGTAATCCATGAAGGTCGATGTTGTAGACCAACCTGATTCCGACATCGTTACCTTAGCACCTGGCGTCAGGTCTTTCGACAGGTTTTCGTTCGTTCTCTTCCCTGTAGTTATGAAAGATACCAAAATATTTAGGAATGTATCATAATTATTGGTTGTAATAAAGTTTGTTAAATCTGACCCTATTTATTGTTTATAACATTTTAGTAATGAAAGCAATATTATGTTATAATGTCTTAACTATGTGTGCTAACTACTGAATGTGTTATGTTCTTTTACGTGTTTTTGAAGTTAAATGAAGTTTGAATTGCAATTAAGTCGACAAACCCGTAAAAATTCGCAATATACTTTCATATTAATGTGTTAATCGTATTATTCTCAACCTTTAAATATTAAATACGGGGGAAGGTGATTTCCAGACGCACTGGCGCACGCGATCAACGTTGTTGTTGCCGAGCGTGGCGATGTTACTGCCTGTGCCTTTTCATGGACTGGAGCGATGATATTTGGGGGACGATGTTCTGGAGAGATGCCGGTTTCATCGAGGTTAAATATACAATCCGGCCTCTCTTGTAGTCCATGTTCTACCACAGCCGCCTCTAGGTTGTTGAAAAACAGCTCGACAACCTCTGGAGTTGAATATTTTGCCCTGTTTGAATCCAGCGCTGATGGTTTGAGGGTGGAGATCCTCGATTCCCACCGTTTAAGGAAGCCATACAGCCAGCAGTTGCTGAGTGGTTTGTCCGAATCGCGCTTTCCTAGGTGGTGCGCCAATTCACCACCCAACTTCTGCATGGCTGTATTGCTCAACCCATAGCCAAGCCTTGCGTTGTTTTCAGCATGTTCCACAAGCCCTAGCTCCTCATCGGGGGTAAATATCGTCTCCTTCAGGAACTTGTTTGGATCTACACGTCCGCTGATTCTGTCCCGTAAAGTTTGATATGGGATGCGATATTGAAGCGCCACCCGACGAACAGATAGTTTTTTCGTTTGTATCTCCTCTATTGCTCTCAGCATAGTATCGGGATCGTAAGACCTGTATTTGCCATGGTATCTCTGAGGATTGGCCTACAACGTTAAAGAATTCCGCGTGGCGTTAATAAGATTTTAATAGATTTTCGTGTTGATAAGTTAAACCCCGTTACGAGCCTCTATAATTTGACAACGCTGACTGGAGTCGATACTGGTACAGTCAACTGACCTTGAGAAATGCGAGCACAAGAACCCGGATATTTTGAAAACGTAAATATTGGAAATATTTTACTGAAAAGGTGATTTTTTTCCATGATTTCATGTTTTTATACACAATGTGTTCAACTATAATGGTGAAAATACAACTTATTACCTTTTTTNACCGCATTGGGAGATGTCACCTTTCTTGGGAAGTTTTACCAAGTACCCAAGCTTCCAGTCGGCCGGCACTTGCTCCTGCTCCCATTTCTTTACTAAGAGAGGGTGTAGAATCTCTGCTGCTGCTGTTGCATTTGTCTTGAGAGCTTCCGGTGGGATGCCGTCAGGACCTGCTGCCTTGCCTTGTTTCAGCGTCTTAATGGCTTTGATGATCTCAGCCTTGGTTTGTGGGTTGGTGTTGAAACTGAGGGGCTCTTCCGCTGGTGGTATTTCGGGAACTGTTTCCGGTGGTGGACGGTTAAGGATTTCCTGGAAATGTTCCACCGTCTTTTCTGTGCCTCGTCACTTGTGATGACGCCCATACTTGTCTTTCACAGGTTTACTTGGGTTGAAGCTCTTCCCTGACAAGGTCCGTGTGATCTCGTACACTCTCTTCATGTTGTTTTGTTTTGATGCTGTTTCTGCTTCTTTTGTCAAGTTGTGCACAAACTGTCTTTTGTCCTGCCTTGCGCTCTTCTTTACCTCCCTGTTCACCTCCCAATACTGTGCTCTGAGGTCTGTCTTCTGTTGTTGGTCGCAGCACCTATTGATTTTCTGTTTCAGTTCCCTCCTTTTCTCTATCTTCTCCCATGTTCCCCTCGACATCCACTCCTTCTGCTCTCTTTTTCTCCTCCCTAGAATTTTTTAACATTGGCAAGGGAAATTTAAACTAGGGATGGCAATGAACAGCAAACTCTAGTATTTGAAAGCATGTTTAATTGAACTGATTTGTTAATTACGCGCTTGATTAATGCAACAGGTGAAAGATGGATTTTGACGACTATTGTGTGTACTTGAGATTCATAAGTGGCATGGAGGGTTGGTTACTAGAAACTTATCCAATTACCGGTATGTACTTAATGTGCTTATAATAAATACAATATGAAATTAGAGAAATAATTATTTAAATATTCAAGTATTTGTTGCCATCTCTTAATAAAAAGTAAGTTACTGAATTAATACAAAATACCATTCTCTTCAAATGTGACATGATACTGGAAAGGGCATGGGCATCAATCAATTTCATACACTTATTGGTTGATATAGTACAAGTAACTTAGTTAAAGCACAAGTTCTTCAACATTTGTACTAGCAAACCCAGATCAAATGTATCCATGCATCCATAGAGAACATAATGATGTTTATCTCATTATTTTTGACAGTGATGAGGCAATGATAAGACCCATTGTTTATATATATATATGGGGAGCATATAGTTGCCAGTTTGTCCTTCCTTCCATCACACTTTTGTAATACAAAAAGAAGTTATAGTTTCTCATATCACCTTCAATATTTGACCGATCTCTTACATATTTGGCATGTAGGCACCTTGCATGGACCTCTACCTTTTGAAGAGGTTTGAGGTCACTGGGGTCAAGGTCAAGGTCACCAAGGCTTATAATAGATTTTTTCCGTCTCATTTTTGTTACAGTTTCTCATAGTGCCTTCAATATTTTACTGATCTCTTACATATTTGGCATGTAGGTACCTTGCATGGACTCTACCTTTTGATGAGGTTTGATGTCACTGGGGTCAAGGTCAAGGTCACCGAGGCTTATAATTTCCACACAATTAACCCATATATCGACAAAGCATCATTGGGGAGCATCCATCAGTTTTACTGATATCCTTGTTTATTTTAGCTGCGTGAAACAGTATTCCAGTTCGCGCAAAAGGAACTCGCTCCACGTGCGGATGAAATCGACAAAACCAACTCCTTCCCTGGAATGAGGGTACTTGTTATAATGCAGAGACAAGGGCTCAAATATAACATTTTTTGAAACTGGCAAATTTGTGAAAGTTACTTGTTTTTCAAGAAATAAAAATGAGATTTTACTCAAAATTTTATTTAGTAATGGCAAACTCTTCTAAATGGCACTTGAAGACTTTTTGGTAAAATAGTAATTTAATGTAATTGTATATACATTTTTGTATTGTTTTAAGGCATGAAAGTGTTTGATTGTTAATATTTAACAACAAACAATTACAGCTGTTATGAACCTGTTCTTGTAAATGTGTATCAGTCTCCACGACCAAACCAAATAGCAGAAGAGCACAATAATTTAATTAATAATTATGTTGGTAAAATTGTTAATATATTCATGGGAGTAGTGAAGTATGTATTTGGAGAAAAACAATTCAACAGGAAGTAACATTTTTACCCATACAATTAAATATTTCCATTCTTTACCTTCAATCTTTTATGCAAGTGCTTATTTCAATCCATGGATACATGTAGGTAAAGACTAAAATTTAAGTTCAATTACAAATATTCTCAAATAAATTTATGTACAATTTGTAAAACAAACTCAACATGTTTTAGGAGTGATTAAATCTGTAACTATTAATTTCAGATGTTATATTATACCAAACAATCATGATAATTTATGAAAACACTGAATGATTTTTAAACTTTGCTCCAGGATTTTTGGAAGAAATGCGGTGATATGGGATTGCATGGAATAACAGCACCAGGTTTGTAAAAATGTTTGAAATGATCGTATGCTTTATAATGTTGCGTGTGACACGGTGATCTACGGGTACTAGTATATGTTGCATTATTACATAGATTTTTTTGTTTTTTTTGCAATGTTTTTGGTACTAGAAATGCTAAATGTAAACGTTTTTAAAATAAAAGGTTGACATGTGATGATGTTTATACATTTTAATTTAAAATGTATAAACATCATCACATGTCAATCTTTTTAAACATTCAATTTGAGCATAACAGTTTGGTGACTTCAACTTTGTTACATTACTTCTGCTTTGTATTTTTGCACTGTTTTATGATGGTACATTTTTAACTGTCCTCAGGTAGGTTGATTCATCATTTTGTATATTTTTAGCTCTACTGGCCGAAGGCCGGAAGAGCTTATGTCATGGTGTGGTTTCCGTCGTCCGTCCGTCCGTCCGTGCGTGTGTGCGTCCGTTAGACTTTTTCTTGTTTACGCGATAAAGTCCACAGTTTTCATCCGATTCTTTTCAAACTTGTTCAGTGGCTTTATATTCATGAGGACTCGAACCCTATTGAAAATGGGTTACATCAGACCGTCCGTCTGCCGTCCGTGCGTGCGTCCGTCCGTGCGTTAGACTTTTTCTTGTTTACGCGATTAACTCCACAGTTTTCATCCGATTCTTTTCAAACTTGTTCAGTGTCTTTATATTTATGAGGACTCGAACCCTATTGAAAATGGGTTACATCAGACCGTCCGTCCGCCGTCCCTGCATGCGTCCGTGCATGCGTTAGACTTTTTCTTGTTTACGCGATAAACTCCACAGTTTTCATCAGATTCTTTACAAACTTGTTCAGTGTCTTTATATT
>VMBQ01003995.1:46239-71684 GCA_007657795.1 Dreissena rostriformis
ATTTTTTTTTTTTTTTTTTGGAAAGACCGTCCAACCATCCCACCCAAGCTATTGCTATCAAACTTAAAATATAATCTTATTAGTTTGTTTTATGTCTTTACAAATGTTCAATAGATTGTGGAAAATATACCTGAACTCAGAATCGTCTATAATGTACCACTTCTTTAAAACATAAGCGATCAATATGTTTCAATTATGGTCCTCTCCCAGTTAGAATATGACTCTATTACCATGACCTTATTGAATATGAACAATTTCCCCATGATGGCTTACTTATTCCAAGTCATGTAGCATGATTTTCTTCAGTTTATTTAAAAAAAACAAAAGGTTAAAACGCTTAAAATGATGGAATAAATAGAATCCTAGGTTTAGTGTTCAATATAGCTATGTTTATCTTGCTTGGCTCAAACATCAGAAGCGCTCCCTAAAGCTCTCACTTCCGGTGTTCTAAGGCTAGCAAGATTAGCTTCTTTATAGGAACCAGGCAATGGGAAAACTGGGCTTAATGCATGTTGTTAAAGTGTTGTCCAAGATCAGTTTGTGCAATTTCGCGCAGGCTAATCAGAGACGACTTTTTACGAATAAGTATTAAGCCCGGTTTTCCCAGAGCGAGACTCATATTAAAAACTGACCTAGTACCGGTATTCTGTCTATGTGTCTTTGCAGAGGGCCAGGTTCTAGGCGGCGTAGGGCGAGGGGTCTATGTTTTAATGTCTGGACTTGATATAGAGAGGGGATTGGGGGCCGTGGCCCCTCTTGGGTGAGCAATTATTGTAACCTTGGGAACAGCTGTGCACAATGTGTGTGGGGGTAATGGTCCATGCACTTGTCTCCTTATTTCTTGCTTGTCATTTGAATATTAAAAAATTGCAATTTTTAATAATTTTTTTATTTTTTTAACCATCTTGCTACATATCAAGAAGTAAATCTAAGTGAATCAACTTGAAATCATTCATAGTTGACTCATACAAATTTTCACAAATAATAATAAATCAGCAAGTTTTATTTTCCTTGGTTTCAAACTTAAATATGTTTTTTCAAGAACTTTTGTTGATCAGCAAATTGAAACATCGTAGTCACGCAATTTGAAGTGGTGTTAAGTTTAAAAAATAAAAAAGCAAAGTTGTAACACTTTGTAACTGCCAGCAAAGCTTACAACCCTCTCTATGGTCTCTCTACAGCTAATTCCTTGTATTTCATGTTCCTCTCTTGTATTGGATTCCTCTGTCAGTTCGCCATCAACATTTGCATCCATATTTGGACAAAATCAGGGCCTTTTTTAAAAACACATGTCATTTGAAAAACACAATTAATATGTGATCCAAATAATCAGATTGAAATACCAATATCAAACAAAATCAGAAAAGTAATGTCTTAGCTTTAAAAGTGTCAATATACTTTTACTTGTGTTGAACACTTGACTTAATTGTTTAAAAAAAATGTAGTTTTTTATGGATAGGAATTATTCAGGCCATGGCAATCATCTTAAACCAGAATAGATTAATGTTTCCTTCTTCTGTCTTTTTGTGGTCATTTCCTTTAAGAAGCTTCTGGTCTGTTGATTGATATTATGGTATATCGACACTTCCACGGGCCTCTGTTGCTGTAATCATTTGAGCCTCCTTCTGGGAAAACGGGGCTTAATGCATGTGCATTAAGTGTTGTCCCAGATTAACCTGTGCAGTCCGCACAGGCTAATCAGGGATGACACTTTCTGCTTTAATGGTATTTTTTTTAAAGGAAGTCTCTTCTAAGCAAAAATCCAGTTTAGGTGTTATGTGACTGCACATGCTAATCTGGGACGACACTTTACTCACATACATTAAGCTCAGTTTTCTTTGTCTGTCTGTCTGTTTAAGTAATTCATGTGTATTTTCCCCCCCTAGCTTCCCAAATGCTGGGTAATGTCAACAGGGGTGTTTACGTGCTTATGAGTGGCCTAGATATTGAGAGATGCATTCTTGCTGCGGGACCCTTGGGGTAAGTGTTTTCAATACTGATGTGCAAGATTGGCATTCTTTTTTATAAGCACATCAGAACAAAAATTTCATGTTAAAAATGACATCTCTTCAAACGTCATAGTTTATTTTACAGATGTTTTTTAACATTCAGAAAGAAAGTTTTTTGTCAGAAAACCTTTGCTAGGCCACTCAGTGCATAATGATAACAAGATCAAATGACTACCAATGTTTCAAGTTGCGGAATCTATGTGTGTTGTTTTATATTATCCTTTTATGTCTTAAAAAATATCTTTCCAATTTAATTCAAAAAAATAATATTGAATACTCAGTTTTCCAATATGCTGTTTACTTTGATTATTAAGTTTCTTCGCATTATTATTATTACATATATTACATGTACAGTATTCTCTTCTTTAGTATTATGCAAGCCTGCTGTGATGTAGCCTTTAAGTATGCCCATGAACGGGAATGTTTTGGACAGAAGATAGGACATTTTCAGGTAAAACTTTCATATAAGAAATAAAATTACTCGCATATTAAATATTAACTTAATATNTTAGTAGAACGGGCGTATCTTGTGACAATTTGGCACTCTTGTTCACTTTAATGATGTCTCTTCTGAGCAAAAATCCAATTTTGGTGGAAAGTGTCGTCCCTGATTAGCCTGTGCGGACTGCACAGACTTATCTGGGATGACACTTTAAGCACAAGCATTTTGCCCAGTTTTCTCAGAACCCGCCACATATTATCAGATAATGTGAATGAACTTCCGGACAGCTGTTTATTTCTTTAAGTTTAACTTATCTCCCACATACTTGTCCACTCATTTGTGTTCTTCAAAGTATGCATGTAAACATTTTTTGCAGATGATTCAGGCGAAACTTGCAAACATGTACACCACGTTGAATGCCAACAGGTCCTATGTGTATAATGTAGCCCGCGCTCTAGACCGAGGCAACATCAGTCCCAATGTAAGATATTCGAGGATTTAAACTATCCACATTTACAAACATTAGGTGTCACTTAATATTATAAAATAAGTCAATATTTTGTAATATTTAGTATTTAACTTTATTTACTGTTTCGTTCATAATGCAGACAATTTGTAAGGTATTGTAAAAGAACTTGTTTTTTGTGTGTTTTTTTTTAAAATTAATTGTGTAACATTTGATATGTGGGTTTAGGTACTTATGTGTGCTAATAAAGTTGTAAAAACAACAACATTTACTANGTTTAAGAAAATATGAAGTTTTTTCCTTCTCCTGAAAACTTGTGAATATATGTGACAATATATATATATATATATCAAACCAAATCCGTCTCGGGCCCCATTTCTTTTCATGTGATTGCAGGACTGTGCTGGTGTGATCCTGTATGCTGCCGAGGCGGCCACACAGATGGCGCTGGACGCCATACAGATCCTCGGTAAAAATATTACTAAGCCTCACTCTGAGAAAACTAGGCGTAATTCATGTGCGTAAAGTGTCATCCCACATTAGCCTGTGAAGTCCGCACAGGCTAATCAGGGCAACACTTTCCGCCTAAACTGGATTTTCGTTTAGAAGAGGCTTCTTTTAAACAAAAAAAGCGAAAATGTAAGGTCCCTTATTAGCCTGTGCTGACTTCACTTGCTGATCTTGGATGACACTTCACGCGCATGTATGAAGCCCAGTTTTCAAAGAATGAGACTGTTATCTTGTTGAAGTTGTTTTAGTGAAGCTCGTGAATGCTTGCACAAAACTATGCTATATAAGCATGATAAAGATTATACTAAATACTATAGTTTTTCACTGACCCATCTCATTTAGCATTATCATTATCATGTACTAGTATGATAAATAAACTTCTTTGCGAAGATCCCCAAATAGTAATTGAGTCATGCACTAAAAATAAAAGATTTTAAAAAGGATGATAAACATGTAGCACTCATCAGAATCTGTCAGCAGTCTATATTTGTCAGTATAAGCTAGAACAGTCTTCAAGCTGTTCGAACTCATGTACCCTTTACACCATGTTTTGTGTATAAGAGGCAACAGATGTTTTTGTACTAGGTGGACATGTATTTCAGTTGTCTCAGCAGCAAAAGTCTCAAATCCATTACTGCCTACAAGGTCTGATTACCATATTACTTGTTATTGGCCTAAATTCCAATTACCGTTTACAAGGCTAGGTCTGGTTATCACATGACGTATGATTTGCCTAAATTCCAATTTACTGAGCTACAAGGTTTGGTTATGACATTACCTGTTATTGGCCTCAATTATGATGTAGTGGGCAGTTATCTACATTTTGTGCTTGACCTATATTTATTTCATGACCTAATGCCGTTATACTTGCTTTGTCCAAGGGCTTTCTAACTCGCGCGGAAAGTGTAGCTACAGACCAGCCCACACATTCCCCCAGTCTGGTCAGGAACTGCAGTCTGCTAATGAGACCACAGACCTAATGTGACTTAACCCTTTGAGCGCTGGAACCGGATTTTGAAGGCCTTTGCAAACAGTTTGGATCCAGATGAGACGCCACAGAACGTGGCGTCTCATCAGGATCCAAACTGTTTGCTATTCTGATAGTATTCTTTGAAAAAAAAATCGAAGAAAATGCTAATTTTAGAAATTTAGCAGACAACCTTTTTGCAGACGACAAATTTCCCAGCATGCAAAGGGTTAATAGCGGACAGTGCAGCTCTTGACCAGACTTGGCGGATGCGCATGCTGGTCTGTAGCTACGCTGGCCGGAATTGGCAAAAGACCCACTTTTGAATGGCATGGCTCATAAGGTAGTCATTAATCATATGATAGGAAGCTTTATTTCAACATTATAGGTGGAAATGGCTACATCAATGACTACCCAACTGGACGCTTCTTACGTGATGCCAAACTGTACGAGATTGGAGCTGGCACCAGCGAGGTGCGACGACTAGTGATTGCACGAGCAATAAATGCTTTCTATAAATAATACTCACTATGCTGTGCTTAAGTGACATGTTTTGTAAGACAAACATTTTATAGTAAAAGTGTGATAATATGCATTAATTTATAGGTATTAAATGAACAATATCTGGTAAAGCATTGGTGTACAGAAATTGTGTTGAACACATATGGCTTTTGTAATGTTATGGACCTTAGTATTGAGTCTGATTTGAAAATGTATTCATTGTTGTGTAAAATGTGGTTTGCCACTGGACTTTGTTGCAGAATTGTTAAATTTGTTGAATATATTGATCAAAGAATAAAAAGTAAATATGAAATAATGATCATGTTGTTTCTTTATGTAGACCTAGCCACTCAATATCATATTAAGAAGATTTTGAAATTTCGTTATCATATTATGGTAACAAATAGATATACAAGTAAAATGACTATGAATAGAGAGCATCATATTGCCTAGTAGCAATCCAACCTTTTGTACGGTATCTCGATTTCAAATATACTTATGATTTTTCTATAAACAATGAAAAACAATGAACCCCCTCAAAAATTCAAAATGCTATATGATGCCATGCATAGCATAGTAAGTTTTCATAACAACTGCATATACAATATGAAATAACTTTCACATCATCAGTATTTATTGGCCAAAACCATCAAAATGGTTTGGATGTTTTGGTATGAAACCTGGTACCAGTAATTCCAATGCATGAGAACCTCAAAATCATTGTTTATTGTCTGATATCCAATGAGACATTGTAAATAATTTCTTTACAGTACGGTTTATAAGCGAATTTTCAATCCCAAACAACTTTGACATCAAGTCAATGTTTTACATTCTGCTTGCATTATATCATGATCATGTAAATCAAGAAATGCATGTATTATTAAGACATTTTTTTTAAATGCTTAAAAGGGACTGTAAACCACGAATGACGAAAAAAGAAAAGTTCTAAAATACTGTATTTTTTTACAATTATTAGTTTATATTGATTGAAATATCACGAATGGTATATTAAATTACTTGAAAAAAGTTCATATTTTCAGTATATTCGGTAATAAAATTTTGTGATGTGAAATCGAAAGTACATCGCGAAAATAGGTGACATAACGATATACACACTATAAATAACACAAGAAGATTGATCATTTTATATATAAAATATATACAATTCACCATGCATGCACAATTTGCATTCCTGGGTTTACCACCTGACGATGATGATCAATCTACTTGTGTTATTTATAGTTAACTGGTAGTTACCTGGTATACATACCCAGTAAAAATAAATAAATACAAAAATAAAGTAAAAATAAAAAAACTACTTTTTTCAAGTAATTTTATATACCAGTCGTGATATTATAATCAATATACACTAATAATTGTAAAAAAATACGGTATTTTAGAACTTTTCTTTTTTCGTCATTCGTGGTTTACAGTCCCTTTAAAGAAAACATTCTTTGACTAATTCTTATGAGTATAATCATTTGTAATGAAGACTTAAGGGCTCACCTGAATTAATGGAATTGCCAGGTATAAAATCTACATGTCATTGCTGGCAATAGAAGGTGCTATTCAGATGCCTGTATGGCCTATGTCTTATAACATCTAAATAACTTTTCCATTGAACTGTTACTGAAAATTGACCTGACCGTCCCTAGTAAAAAATGAAGTCTCTTTCTTGAAAACGTCCATTGTTTGCATGATTTTTTTACAAATTCTATTACTTTCTTCGTTATAGGCCAATTACTGCAATTCCTTGCTTTATTGTAACATCAGACGCAATCTGTGTTATGTTTATCAAGATCATATTTTTGTTTTAATCTCAGTAACATAAAATCCATCACCTGAGTTCTACATGCTAATTGTGAGCTTTTGTGAGCCCCTTTTGTCAATTGAAGTTAAAATAATTTGTAAATTCCTCATTCCATAAACTGTGGTGAGCCACCTCATTTTTGTCAATTGTTGAAAGAAAATAACTAGATGTCATCTGTATGGCCTATCACAGGCCTGTCTCTAATTGTTAATGCATCACACTGTTCACACAGCACTTGGATATCATGTGAGGAAAACAACAACATGCAAGCATTTTTTCATCAAGTTTTATTTCTGATAGCATTGACTAACAAGAGTGCCAAAACTGTCACAAGATACACACGTTTGAAGGTTTTGGACAATATGATAACTTTACCATTTGAGTGGCAAATGACCCATATTTGAACTTGACCTAGATATCATCTAGACACAACTTCTGACCAAATTTGGTGAAGATCGGATGAAAACTACTTCAATTAGAGAGCGGACACCATGCTAACTCCTTGAAATGCACTAAGTGACCCCGTGACCTAGTTTTTGACCTGGCATGACTCATATTCGAACTTGACCTAGATATTGTCTAGAATTCTGACCATGTTTGGTGAAGATCTGATGAAAAGTATTTGAATTAGAGAGCGGACACTGCGGTGGACGCCGCCGCCTGCCTGCCCGCAAAGGGTGATCTTATAATATGTCCAGTTTTAAAAAATGGGCGTATAAAAATCGATTACACATTTGTTTTATATTCAACATAATAAACTAAGTTTGAAATTCACACAAATAAAAGATTATTAAAGCACAAAATCATACAAACTTTGATGATTGTTTTAATGTATGATCATTGAGCCATACTATTAGGTCTCTGCTTACCAAAAGTTTACATGTGATTACAAATATGTTTATATATAAATTACGAAAGATATATAAATGAAAATAACAAGGGATAAATGCATTGTAGGATCTGACTTTCTTTTCCATTTAATAAAAATGCAATTGCTATCAGTATGGCCCCACATGACTTCTGGGAACAAGCCCTGATAGGCATCTTTAAATTCTCTGTCCACTTAACACACCATACAGATCATTCCTCTTCATACACATATATTGATGTCTGTGTCACACTGTGGTAGACTAAAGATGTACAAGTTATACTATGTTAAATATGTTATAAAGAGTAAAAAAATATGAAAATGACTAGAGGGGCAAGTGTCAGGGTTCATAAATGTTCACAATGTGACATACAATTGTTTAACATGATATTGGACATGCCTGGAGAATCAATTTATCAGCAAATCTTTACAAATCACTGCACAAATGTTCGGCTAACAAGACAGCATCTACAGGTTTTGGCAGCGTCAGCTTATACCAGCTTTCAGAACATTGGCAGGCAGACTTTTCCAGCAAACAGTTCTGACACGACCGTGAAGAAGATTGCCAGTATAAAGAGCACATAGGAGGTCCCGACCTGGGTCTGGTTGGGCAACTTGTAGGGCTGACCCCCAATCTCTTCTATTGCAAAACCCACTGGGAAAATGACTGCAGCTAAGCAGAACAGTGTCACTGGAATAATATAATCAATTAAACAAACATTTTTTTATATTAAATACTTTAGTTTAACATATAAAGAGACAAAACATAAATGTATGTTGTTTCTTATAAATAACTTTTTTTGCACCAGTATATTTAACTGTCTTTGACTTGAATTGAAAACTTTTATATTACTTTTTTTATTAGAACTGTCAACATTAAGTATACACATATGAATTTTTCATATGTTTGTTCTCATCAGAAAAAATGATATAACTTTAGCAACCCCAGTCAATTTTTCAAACTATTTATAATAAATAGTTTGTTAATAAAAATGTTGTTCTCATGTTAACAAATTCAGAACAGTTTGAATTTTTAAAATATCTGAAATAGAAAAAAAGTTATGCCATTTTTAAGATCGATAAATTTGGCATTTTTGGAGAATTTTTCGCTATGTATTATAAGGCTTTAATAGACCCAAATCGCTAACCCGAAAGCATAATTTTTATCAAACTTTTTGCATATTTTCAAAACTGTTAGACCTTATGGCATGAAACTTGGCACACTTATGGTAACTTTGCTGAAGCATAGTTATTGGTAGCCAGCACAAGGCAATTAATCAAGGCATCATGTATGAACAATTTCAAGAAGTCTTATAGCTCCTGACAGTTCATTTCAATGTTCAACTTTGCATGACCTTTAAATGGGGCAACGTATGCCTGAGAATTCTGCTTTGTCCAATTCTCCACATCAAATTGATTTTAATCGGTCAATGCCTGGCACACAGTTAATCATTAAAGGGGGGAGAAGTTACTTTGCCTACATTAAATTAATTTGCGATGTTAATATTCCCTGGGCGAACAAAGTGCCCACTTCGCCTACTCGCGAGACCCCTGCATTATAGGTGTAAATAATATCAATGATAAGTCTATGCAAATTACATTGAACACATACTTGCAGCAAATGCTATCCATCTGGAGTATTTGATGACCTCCCTCTTCCAGTGTGACCACACTTGAAGAATGCAGGTGATGGTGAGACAGAGGATACCCGCCGAGATGAGTACCCGGGTGAGGAGCCACTCCACTGACAGGCGGGGTACTGTGCATATCTCTGGGCGCCCATAGATCACCTGACAGTGCTGGGTCAGACCAAGACGCATATTGCCTGAAAGGACAAACTCTCATAAATGTACAGAAGCAATTATTTTATGAAAATGTTATATAAACAAATATTACAACAATAAGAACATCACAAACAAAAGTATAAATTGATTTAAATATCATTGGTGTCTCTCAAAGTTGGAATTTATTATTGTACATTGGGTGTATTTTATTGTTTTTTAGATTTACAGTCAATTTAAATCCTTTATAAAGTTTTTCAATAGACAAAACAAAATCATTTTTATGACTGAAAGTATGGTCTCAATTTTTTTGTATAAATGACTTATCCCACTGCAAATAGTGTTGATGTGCATTTGATGTGCTGTTGTAAACAGAATCGAAAGTGTTCTTGCATTTATTTATTTTATTGTAGTTTATTGGCCAACAAACAACTAATTGTTAGGGCTCTCATTTGAAATTAATTATTTTTTTGCAATCATTTTAGCTATGGTGTAAAAACTGTTTGCATTTAGAATAACAATGAGTCATTTTGTAGCCAGTTAAACCATGATAGATAATCATATTGATATGACAATTGAACATTCTTGTTGACTGTTTTCATAAATTGCATAACACACACTGTAATCAAGAAGGTTTAAATAGTTGTGTTATTGGTAACAATTTAAGCAGTAAAAAAAGTTGTTGCTACTAGCTTTGACAATTTAAATATTTAATTGCCACTTTCAATTCAATAACAGTTGTGATAGGTGGCTCATTTCCTTTGCATTAGATGGTATCTGGTCGTTTCGCCCTAATACCTGTTCGTCCTTAGTCACCCTGAGTCGTTTCGCCCTTACAAGATGGTCGTTTCGCCCTTTTTTTTATTGTAATATCATATTTTGGTTTCGTACATTTTTTTTCGATCTGAATTGTATTTGTTTAACATATATGTGAAACTAAGACACAAAAAACATAACAAAACAACACATATAATTATTCATAATATTAATGTCTTCAAAAGAGTAAACAGAAGTCCCAGTGTGTGACATTCTTGTTGATTTTCACACGTTTAAGCTTAATACTGATGGATCAAGCCAATGATCGGACTACAATGATTTTTTTAATAGACTATTAAAACACCTTTCAATAGAAAATATGTGTGAACATTTGTATTTTGTTGACCTGTCATACCAGTCAACTAAGTAGTTTAAACACCAAATAGGCTTTATCCATTGATACTTTATAATGAAAATAAATTAAAAATGAATCATATTTATTTAAAAAAAAACTAGTTATAAGCTTCTTATTATCCCCTTATCCACAAACATCATTGTTAAAGTTAAAAAGGAAATATGAATTCAGCTTCGANTGGATATAAGTGCCAGACCCAGGGCGAACGAGTATTAGGGCGAAACGACTCAGGGGCGAACAGGTATTAGGGCGAAACGACCCGGATTGGCATTAGATAAGAAATTGTTCTTCATCACAACATCTTTGTTTATCACTGTTTTCTTAAAGTTAAAACTGAAATCGCCACTAGATTTAATAAATTAAAAACATTAAATGGATTATTTAGATCACAGGACATTTGAGTTCGACGATAAAATATTTGACATGTAGAAGATACAAATTACAAAGTCAAACTCACCGTTGACATCACTGACAATCCATTCTGGCAAAGATAGACTGGTTATTGCAAATATATCAGCAACCAAAAATAAAATGCCAGAAACTGCTGTTAGGTTGTCCATTCTGTCGTTTTTAAATTCACATATTTAGCAGCCGTTGGTTTGCTTTGACTTTCTGAATCTGAAATTTTATAATGCAAGTTGGGCAACCATTTTTGTTTACAAACTGAATTTAACCGAATAATTAGACGAAAATTTTATATATTATAAATTTTTTATTCGCAGCTTGGTTCCTTACAAATCAAATCGAGTTTCTTTTATCTGTAAATTTCGTTGTCAGAATTTTATCTTTTACTAAATGTATTTATAATGCATAAAATTTAATGAATTATCAAATTATTTTGTAAAAAAACTATTTTCGTCTAAAACTTAAATTTCATATCAACATGTAAACACGGAAGAGAACAACATGTGTACTGCAGCAAGATAACAACCAAAGAGTCGCTGGCATTTAGAATGTCATACCTTAAATCTGCCCAAATCGTACTTGTTAAAGTTTTAGCAAGTAATGACCAAAACGCAATGGACCACAGTGCGCTTAAAAATGTATTTTCGTACACAAATTTGGTGCATGCAGTTGCTGGTGCAGTGGTAAGCAACTTATGATGTATCACCGGTAATACCCTTCCCCATGATACACTTATATGAAGCTGATGTCTATGTTACTGCACATTTTTGCACAAACAATGTTGTTTACAACTCTAACTAAAATAAACAATTGAAACATAATGTCTGCATTATAAGTGTATGGGAATTAAAGCCTACAAGCCTGCTGTTACTGTTTGTTAAGCCCCATTGGTCATTGTGGGCTCAGGCACATCCTCCAGTTAAGCAGTTTAAGAAACAAGTAACAGAATTTGTGAATTAATGCAAATAATGTAACGATTAACCTTCAAAGATTTATTTAATTCCCGTTAAATCAATGTCAAAATTGTTTATTTATAGCGTGTTTAACTTTTAACAACGCAAAGCCGATAGTTCCATACACACCTTCAATTACATGCACTACGTGCGTCACGGTGCGTGGTCACCTTGTATCAAGAGGTCACATTGGAAAAGGAGAGTACTCAATTGCAAAAGGCATAAGGCCAACTAAACTTAAAAATTTGATTCACTGAACTATTAAAAGATTTGATATAATAAACTTCCAATGCGAACAGGGTATTTCCACTGAACACAAGTATATCGCCTAACGTGATATTCACGCCCAGCTCTTATGCTAAAATGTATGATGATTTCATGCAACATTTTCTGAAAATCCACAGAAAGTAAAAGTATTTTTTTGAAGTGTTGCGTTACCCCTACAGTAGTGCAGTCATCTGCTTCACTGTGTAATTTCTGCAGAAATTTAATGAAGAGGCTCAATAAAATGTATGGAATTTGGATAAATTTGGATTATTTTAGTTGAAGTTAGATTTTGAAATGCAATTATACTTGTGTTTTTTTTCTTCACATTTTGGTTGTATTTGTTTTTGTTTTAAAGCAAAGTTATCTTAGTTAATTTAGCAAAATACTTGGAGCGCATGCGTGTGACATCATCACGAGAGCCTCATAAAGTGATCGATATCAGGAGATGCTTGATATAGGGGAATGGTACAATACTTAAAAGTACCCCAGGTACTCTTAAGTATACTACAATATACCCCGGGTATGGAAAATACGCTTAAAGGCACCTGGCCAATATTAGACTGTACCGGAGTTTTATTCCCACCCAAATTAGGGCGACATTTGAATTTGCAACATTACGAAACAAAATTCTCTTTGAACAAAACCTGCCTCAACATGCTTTTATGAGGTGAATTTCGATAATATGGATGCCATTTTACAGAATATTGACATAAATATAAACATATTAATTTGAAAAAATGAGCCAACCACAACCAATTTAGTGTTTTCCCGGGTATTTTCTACTAGATTTGCCATTCTCGAGTACATGGTACTATACTTAAGAGTACCTGGGGTACTTTTAAGTAGTACCCAAGCGGACAATGACCAATCGAGGGTTAGTTACATGTCTAATGGAAGCCACATGTTTGCATAGCACTTTGTCAGTATAAAAGCCATGTTAGTATGATACAATTGTAAAACAACATAAAAAATTGCAACTTAAGCATCAATTATCATAACTATTTCTGGGCAATATGTTGACATTATGGTACAGAGTTCTATAAACTGGAAACCTCAAACCAAAAAGTCCTGTGTTTTCCATTTTTTTTTTTAATATGCATAATCTCTCAGTTTAGCGGACTCTCTGAAATCCAGATACCAAACATCTCCTGTAGTACATTTCTTTTCTTCATACTACAAAGTAAGCCGAATTGTGTAGAAACTATGCCAATGAAAAATTACAGATTCTGTCTGTCTCACATCCAATAGTGATATTAAAAATTATGTAATGTTCAATTGTTACAGGGCAGTGTTGTGAGCATGGTAGTCTTTTATCCACTGGACACTGCTAGAACAAGGTTACAGGGTATACAAAATCTATAATATGTTGAATTTGAATTATTTTGCATGATATTTATTTTTTTAAATAATGATACATGCATGTAATGTAGTTGTATATAATCTCCATACTAAATGAAAAATTCAATTTTATAGACTAAGATATAGATTATAAAAGGTGAAATAAGTTTACTATCTTTTGTCTCATTATAATGATATTGTCTGAATCGCATATTTAATACATGCTTAGGTTTCTATTATTTTTATGAATAATAATTTTTTATTGTAATTATATGCCCATTTAAACATGCACATTCATTTAATTTCAGTTGATGACAAAAGAAAGGCCAATCATACACCCACAGTTATAGCTGATATCATATCACAGGAAGGCTTGTATGGAAAGTTCTTTAACCCATTGTTCTCTTAGTTGACCTGTGTCATGCAAAAATGGGTCTTAATCCTTAAAGTGGCCGGCATAGCTGACTGCTCTAGACCAACCTGTGCATGCTCCACGCATTCTGGTGAGGAGCTAACCTGTCTGCTAATGAGACCTCGAAACTTTGCATGTCTTTATAGCAGACACGAAAGCTCCTGACAAGACTGTGGATGCACAGCTGGTCATGAGCTATGCCAGCAGCATACGGCATAAGACCCATTTTTGCATGATGTGATTCTATACAGTTTCTATTTGTTAAGCAAACACTATTATACAAAGATGTATTAGAATACCTAATTTCTAAGATAAAATCATGCATGCAGGTCTTTTCCTGACCATTTGGCGAAAAAATGCAATTTCAGGTTTGGGAACTCTTTATAATGATTCAAATTAGAAGAACAAAATCATATAAATTAAACTTATATACTTTGGTAAATGTAATAGATTTTTATTTTTTTGGAAATTGGGAAAAATATTCTAATTGAGATTTTTTTTTACATTTTGGTTTGTGAATGGGTCCGTTAAACGGACCTGTAGATACCCCAGGAAAAGGCATGGCATGTGATCCGCATACTAACTATTGTGACTTTTGTTAAGATATAGTTGGAGTAGAACATTTTAATGATGAAAGGCTTGTTCAGTTTGAACCTCGCTTTGGGAAAAAGGGATTAATGCATGTCCGTAGAGTGTCGTCCCAGATTAGCCTGTGGAGTCCGCACAGGCTAATCAGAGACATCACTTTCAGCTTGTACTGTATTTTAAGTTTAAAGGAAGTCTCTTCTAAGTGAAAATCCTTTACAGGCGGAAAGTTTCATCCCTGATTAGCCTGACTAACACTTTACGCACATGTATTAAACCCTTTTTTCCCAGAGTGGGACCCTTTTCATTTAAGCACTGCATTGTACCGAGGCCTAGTTCCAGTGCTGACTACCATCAGCTGTTCTTACTTTATCTACTTCTACACATACAACTGTCTTAAAACTGCTTTCATTGGCAAAGAGAAACCAAGCTCTATGAAAGACTTGTCATTCGCTTTCATAGCAGGTAATGTTATTTAGAAATTTCAAACAATTATTGCCAAGAATGTTGTTATGTCTTTTTTTAAATAAGTTTTACAATGTATAGCAATATAGTCACCAGTATTTGTGAAATACCTATTTAGGAATTATTCCAAAAAAATCAAGCAACTATTTTAAAGTAGTGTTTCCGGTTCAAGTAAAGCAGTGGTTGACTTAAGGATTTGACTTCCACTTTTTTTTTAGGTTTTATCTATGTTCGTTTTATAAAATCGCTGTTTTTGAAGTGAATACATTTGTATTCTAGAAAACAAATTAATGTAATGCGTATTTTTACTGACCACAGCAAAGTGTTTGTAAGTCAAGTAAATATGATAATGAACACATCACAGTGTTAGCAGTTGTGAATATTTTATAAATTGACATCACTGTGTTTGTGTATGTTGTGAATATGCTTGTTAACATTATTGATATGTAAAATGGATATTTAGTGCCAATATTACAGTCTTTGTAAGTTAATTGAATAATCTAGTGACTTCATCACAATACTTGTAGTTAAAATGTTGATTCTAGTGATCACATCGCGTTGTAAATTTTGTTTGCAGGTGTAGTTAATGTTCTAGTGACCACGCCATTATGGGTTGTAAACACACGACTCAAACTGCAAGGTGCCATCATGGAATCAGAGGATCTCCATGACAACAGGCATGCCAAATACAGTGGTATTCTGGGTAAGGAACACAGATTAGATACTTGTTGAACCTTCCTCTGGAAAAGTTTAACATAGGTTTTTTCTTTTGTGTACCACCTTTATACAGCTGATAGAACATGTTTTACTTATTTTACTAGTATTTGGCAAAACTCTTGATGGTGATGTCTTAGAAGCAATACTAAACAAGCGCGCATAAATCACAAACTCACACATACATGTACTTACACTTCTAGTTCTCTAAAAACATTTAAAAGAATACTTTTTTATTGATGTCTGTGATAAGTAAAATGTATATTGTAAATGTTAATAATATCTTATTACATCGCTGAGTCTTAAAATGGTAAATGCAAACACTTCATTCACATGCCCTTGGCTTACAAGTGCTGTGTTCTCTAAAAACAATATATGATTACAGACTGTTTAGTGAAGGTTGCGCGTCAGGAAGGTGTGTGGGCCCTGTGGAATGGTACGAAGCCCTCGCTCGTCCTCGCCTCCAACCCGGCCATCCACTTCATGGTGTACGAGGCTGTGAAAAGATATTTCCAACATGCTCTCAATCAAACTGTATGTTTGAGCCTCGCTCTGGGAAAACGGGGCTTAATGCATGTGTGTAAAATTACGTCCCAGATTAGCCTGTGCAGTCCGCACTGGATTTTTGTTTAGAAGAGACTTCTTCTAAAGGAAAAATATTTTAATATGGGAAAGTGTCTTTCCTGATTAGCCTGTGCGGACTGCAAACACTAATCTTGGGCAATAATTTACTCACATATTAAGCCTTGTTTTTTTTCAGATCACAGCTTTTATATTTCTTGTGTTGTTTTTTCAAAACTATGGTAGGTATGTTCATTAAATGAAAGCTTGTTTTCTTTAAGATTTTGGTTTTAAATCTCTGCTGAAGATAGTCATTTATTTGAAAACTTTAATCATACTGACAAGTTACAACCCAACGGTAGGCTATTTTTTTCCAAAATTTAATAACTCGTCATCCTTTTCTTAGATCAGCAGCATATTCACTGAAATTCTCAGCAACTCCTGGGCAATTTAAATTCACTAAAGTATAAAACCATGACCTTTTGTCTGAGATGTTCTTTTCATAGTTACAGGACTTCTTGTTATAGGATTTCTTAACATGGAATATACTCCAAATTTCTCAATTTAGCTGCAACTAGTGACCAGAATACAATTACACATGTTTATTGTTTATCGATGTCAAAATAATTTATTCACTGTACAGGACCTGATATTCTTTTAACCACCAGGACATCATGTCCTTTTTATGAACCCTTTAATAAATGACGTATTCTGGGAGCACTTGTGGCAGGTGAGCGGGGAGATTAAAAGGTGGCGTCGAGTAGAACAACCTCCTCTCTATCTCAAATAGTTTGAATCATATCACCATGAAACTTGCTGATAATATTGGTGGGTATTATATCTTTGCCTAGTTCAATGACCAGCAAGATCGCCGAAAGCACTTCTCAATTATGGCTCATGGATGATTAAATTGGCCTGCCCGCACTCTTACTCCAACAAATTAAATCGGATCATCATGAAAGATGATGCTATTGTCCGTGGGCATAATAAATCGACCAAGTTTGATAAACAGCTACATTGCACGAAGCACGTGTGAATTATGGCCCCGTCATGATACAAATTCCCTAATTACCCTTTTCCGCTTTCTAACGCAAAAATTTAAATTATCATGAAACTTTATGATTATGTTTTTGGGCATGATATATCGGCAAAGTTCGATAACGATCGGGATTGCTTGAAGCACTAGTGAATTTCGGAAATTGTTTTATAAAAAGTGACCAAATTAACTCAAATGGTTTTAATCAGTATTATCCTCATAGTTTGTGACAAGGTATGTCGGTATATAATCTCGAACAAGTTCGTTAATCAGTCATATCTTCTGAATTACGGTCCTTGATTTTTTTTTCCAAATTAACAATGCCCGTCCTTAAACACACCTATTTTTTTTATCATATCATCATCAAACTTGTTCACAATGTTTGTTGGCATAAAACGTGTACCAAGTAGGAGAACCAGACAGATTGCCCGACACACGTTTGAATTATAACCTTTGAATAATCCAAAATTTTCTGAATTAATGTTTTATGCTCTCAAATATTTTAAATCTTATCCGAAGATGTTTATTAATAGATCTTTGTCTTATAATCATGGACCAAGACATTGAACGGGCATATCAGTTAGCCCTCTACTGATCCGATGCATATCAACACATTTTTCATTATAAATAGGTCTTCATGTCATTTTGCATGCGGTTTTCGTCAGACTTTTACATTATTATTTTTCTCAAAATGCTACAGCGCAAATTTTCAAGGTTTTGCATACACCTTTTAATGTAATATTGCCGTTTGTATACAATTTTATATACAAAAGTATGTGCACAACTCCTCTAACATTACATTTTGCATGCATTTTTCGCCAAATTTTACGGAATAGTTATCATGGCATGCCACCCTGCATATTTTCAAGGTTTTGAGATTGCATTTTGTTTAGAAGATTTTGCCCTTAACATATACAAGGCTCTGTGCTCAGTTCCTATTAAGTTATTTTTTAAGGAATTATTGCCTTTTGTAAAAATTACATATAGAAGCTTTTTCTGAACTTCCTAAATTTGTATGTGATTTTCGTAAAACATTTACACAATGCTATCTCCAAATGCTCATATCGTCAAGGTTTTCGACTGCATTATTTTGTAAGGAGTTTTACTGTTTTGAAAAAAATACCTATACAAGCTTCTGTGAGCAACTCTTAAATGTTGCATGCGATTTTCGTCAAACTTTTACAACATAGTTACGTCCAAGTGCTTCAGCGCATATTGTCAAGATTTCACAATTGTCTTATTTGTTGAGGAGTCATTGACCTTTGTTAAAAATAACATACTGCTAAGACCTTGTGATTGCTGTTTAACTGNTACTGTACAAATTTCCACAACACGAGTGATACACTGTCTGAGACAACTTCTTGTTTTATATTTAGGAGTTGAGTGGGTTGGTGTATTTTGTCATTGGAGCCATAGCGAAAACAGTTGCTACGGTAGCAACATACCCACTGCAGGTTATCCAGTCCAGAATGAGGGTAGGTGTAAATATTAAAAATGTACCGTTACACAAAATAATATATCATTTCATTCATATAAGGACGTTCTGTCTATTTGTTGTTGTCGTAAATGCGCCAAACAAGAGGTGAAAGTAATGTTATATTATTAGAAATGAAAATAAATGCCATGCAGTAGCATACTTGCGCTTATTGATATTTTGTGATCGATTCGTTGCGTCCACTTTCAAATTTAAAATCATATGAAGCCTGAGCAAAATCTACCTTAAGAGATTTACGTGCACTGTTCATTTTTTTACTAGATCTATTATGTAATTTGAAATGTAACGAATTTCAAAACAAATTATATTTGTTTGACTTTGTGGAAGATTAAACGTTTAACTAATACAATAATTTAAATTATATTAATTATTAGTATTATATGAATATGATGTGTATTTTATACATGCTATATGATTAATCAATGATAAACATTTAGAGAGAGAGATATAGCGATAGAGAGAGGGGGAGGGAGAGACACAAAAGAGTTTATGGATCATCATCATCATCATCATCATCTCAAAAATATTATTGAAAACTAGACCATAGACAATTTAAAAAAAAATGCATATATTTAGCGATGTACAACACAACACGCTAATGAGACAGCTCATCACGTCAATATTGATCGATGTGTATTGCAAACTATATACACGCAATAGTTTAAGAAAAAAATCATGAATTATAACATTTTCACACAAATTTAATCAATATTATCAAATATTTACACCATGAAATGATTTTCTAAATGTTAAAATACTTATTATTTTATCATGGTAAGGTTGGGATGTCAAACTGGGTTGGGAAACAAGATCCATTAATCGCATTTTGTCGCGTTCTTGCTGTGGGTTAAGATTAATATGGCAGTGGACACACACAGAAATAAATACAACTAAAGGGTATAATTTAAAAGAAGAATTGTTTCAATGTGTAACAATGGCGAAATCAATCAGTTTTATGACATATTCACAAGCTATGATGTCAATGTATCGAACAACTGAAAGCAACATTGTAGACTTTTGTTTTGTACAACAATGTGTTAAATTGTTGCGAACACAACACACAAGAAGCAAATTCCAAAAGCAGTTACACTAAAATTATCACACTAAAATTATCACTATGTTTTAGTCTGCAGTGTGGATTTTAAAGCTAAAAGGTTAAGGGTATGTATTTAGATAATGTTCCTGGTAAGCCAGTTACAGCAAGTCAAGATGGAGATGTGTAAAATTTAATTAAGTTGCTTTTAGTATTTCAATTATGTTTAATAACTATTTTGATTGATAATCACACATATATGTATTTGTTTATAATTTTTTAATTTTCAATCAAGATTTTGTTTACATATAATTTAAGTGACATTCCCACACAAATAGTTCCAAGTAGTGGACGAAACTTTACAATAATCAAGAATTGCAGAAAATTATGATAAACTCAAATGTGTGGGGACCTTAAAAGTGTAATCGGTCAGTAACCTGATATCAATGAAATTTGGATGAGTTTATTTTTGATGTGGATCAGTAGTATAAAACACTCTCAAATACTGGGTTAGCGTCCTCAACGGAATGATTGCACCGGTGACATTATAACTCATATTATTATGCCAACCGTGCGGAATTAAAGTGGAGACGCTGACCCAATATATTTAAGTGTTATTGCACCCTTGACCGATAAAACATATTAACTCCTTAACTCCGTTCCTGTCCAAAATAATCATGTCCCTGACCGATAACACAGAAATCGATCAGGGTCAGATGTTTAAAAAGCGTTGATAAATGAGGGATGATTTAAAAAACAGTTTTGACGAGGAAACACGCAAATAATAAAAACAATTTATATATGTAAAATTGTACGTGAAATAATTATAACACGCAATTATTAAAAAAAACAACAACAAAAAAACACACGTAAATTACAATTTCAACAATCGCCATCTTACAGTTAACTGTTTGCAATAATGTGCATGTTTTTTCACGCATTCATGAGGTTATACCATAAAATCAGCAATCCACAAAACTCTACTGTTAATTTAAATGTCAATCATTTTTGAGGTTGCATTTTCGTTGCGTTTGCAACAGATCTTATTGTACTACATATTTGCGTGTAAGATGTTGCTTGCATCCATTAATTTCGAACAACTGTCGCAATACATCAACGCCATAGCCTGAGAATTACAACAGGCAACTGGGCGAATTGGTCATGGCTACACAATACAACAATTCTGTAATAAAACAATCTATTTTAATTCAATTTTGTGTATGTCCACTAAAATTCAACACAAAAGCACATCACACACGCGATTAATTTTGTTTAAATATAACACCTGAAGGTTTGCTGTCCCCAACAAGTTTATCATCCCAATTTTCTCAAGAGTAATCGTCAGTATTATAATATTGAATGCATCATTTCAGAGTGTAAACAGACGACCAAAGACTCACTTGTTAGAATTCCACTGGTTATGATAATTTAGATTCCGCGTGATTTCATTTTTTGTGTTATTAACCAGGTTTTCCGAAGGAAAAAACTGGTTATTAGATTGGCGAATGCGGGCGGGCGGGCGGAACAAGCTTGTCCGCTCTCTAATTCAAATAGTTTTAAACCGATCTTTACTAAAATTGGTCAGAAGTTGTATCTAGACAATATCTAGGTCAAGTTCGAATATGGGTCATGCCGGGTCAGAAACTAGGTCACGGGGTCGGAAAACAGATTGATTTTGAAACAAGGGGGAAATTGTGATGAACAATCAGTAGCAATGCACATTTTGAGTTGCAGTTGTCTTCCTTTATCATACTTTTTTTTATTGAAAACCTGGTTTTGTGACAATTTTGTCCCTTGTTTTGTTTTGTGTTGAGTGTTTACATTTCACACTTTTGAACCCAACCGTTCATGAAGACTGCAGTTTTCTGTCTAGATGTATTAATAGATTAAACGAGGTAATTGTATTTTTTATGTTTAATCTCACTACAAGTACCAATTTCTCGCTTGATTTCCTCGCTTATTAAATAAATGTGTGTTTAAACATGTTATTATGCATGATTTTATCTAGAAGTATTTCGTGTGTGTGATGCTCAATACACATCGATCCATGTACATTTAAAATGATGTATACGCCATGAGGCTGTCTCATTTGCATATCGCTATTTGCTTTAAATCGCTAAATAATTACCGTCAGCAAGTCATATAATAAAACAGGGACCAATAGATTTATGTTTCGGTCCCCGAATAAAACTTTTATGGACAAGATAACCATACAATATGGTCTGATATTGGCAAATGCATCATCATCATTATCATTTATTTTATTATTATTATTAAATTAATAATAATAGTTATACATAGGTCCGGTACCGACAATCCAACAACAGCTCGAGTACTTGGGACGCCTTGATGGACATAGCTAGGTAAATCTCAATAAAAAAATGGTGACGGAACCGACACAACCGATATTTTCACTTATCTACACTGGTTGTTTTATTCTTACGAACGTTAAAGTTGAAAAAAATGTTTCATGTGTTTAGTATTTTGGCGTTATTATGTTAACGTTCATCATATAAACAAATCAATTTTACATGCAAGTATATGTCAGTAAATTTATGATTACGTAACATTTTAAGTAATATCCCACAAAATGAAAAGTTTATAACGATAACGTAAATAGTATATGAGGTATGAAGTTCATTCAATTTTATGTCTGCTCATCAATTATTTAGGATTCTATTTCATTATAATATTTAATTGTACGAGCACCTATAAACGTTTATTTTATGTTTACCATTGGATTGGTAAAATGTAACATAGCTTTAATTCCAAAATATTAATACTGTTTTTTAATTGGTAATTTTAAATTATTATTCTATTTAATTTATTTATATTAACGAGTATTTTTTTTATATATATCACCTGTTGGTCTCTTATTTTCATTTCAGAACTCATGGCATTTCTGGTTTATACAAGGGAATGGAGGCGAAACTGTTACAGACTGTGTTAACGGCAGCCCTTATGTTCATGGTCTACGAGAAATTGACTGCAGCAACTTTCCGCGTGATGGGCCTAGCATACGTGAAACCAGGCCAAACACTTACTTGATGTTGCTCTTATGTGAAAAAACACGTGCCATATTTATTTATCATGGTGGTTATAATATAATACAAAGTAGTCGGCAGTATTTGTTCACATTGTCGTTTTTATGTTGTGCTGTGCTTTATAAGACGTTCGTCATTTTATGAATATTTTCATTTATATTTCAGTTTTCACTGGACATATTCAATGAATCAAAACATGTCTGTAACGTGTTATTATAAACCCGTCAACGTTATTGATTGTTACATGATATTGTTGTGTACGTTATTTATAATAAACAGAAATCCGACCAATCTTGCCTCTTTACTATCAATTCTATTTAAAGCCAATTAAGATGTGTATACCATGTGAAAACCATGTATTAAAAATATACAAATTACATGGATAATAATAGAACATTTATAAACTTTCGAATGGAGCAAGTGCTAAATAAAAAAAAAGAATTTCGACTATTTGAAATACATGTAATTTTATATAATAATTACAATTAATTAATTCATTTACATATACAATAAAATAAATATCAATGTCAAACATGTCCGAGTAAGGAAGATACAGTAATTACATGGATAATAACAGTACATGTATAAACTTTCGAATGAAGCAAGTGTATAATAAAAACAAAGAATTTCGACCATTTAAAATACATGTGTAATTATATAATTATTACAATTATTTAATCTATTTGTATGCCCCATTCTTTGAAGAAGAGGGGGTAAATTGTTTTTGGCCTGTCTTTCTGTGATTGTGTGTGTCTGTCACAAAACTTTTACCTTGGTCATAACTTTTGCAATATTGAAGATAGCAACTTGATATTTGGCATGCATGTGTATCTCATGGAGCTGCACATTTTGAGTGGTGAAAGGTCAAGGTCATCCTTCAAGGTCAACGGTTTTAAAAAATAATATTTTCAAAGCGGCGCATTTGGGGTGTTTCTGCCGAACACATCTCTTGTTTAATAAAAAATATAATAAATATCGATGTCAAACATGCCTGAGTGAGGAAGATGCAGTGGCTCTGTTTACTGTAATGGTATATTGTTGAATTGAATGAGAATATGGGCGCGACATCGGGCAAAATGCATATGCATGGTATGAACTAGGGGTAACAAATGAGAATGGTATATATTAATTTTGGAAACGGGTTAACGAAACCTTGAACCAATCTATTGTCCGGTACACTGATATCTTCGCCCCTTTCTTGTTTGAAGAGACCTTTACACGGCGAAATTTATGTCTTAATTGTTGGCACCGAGACTAAAAATAAAATAAAATGGGGCGCTACTGACATAAAAATATTTAAGAAATAACATTTCGTTGATAACTAAGCAAACGTTTAAATACATGTAGAACAAATTGTAAAGGCATTGTCTCGCGAAACAATAACATTTTTCTAAGTACTTCTGTGGATTAATTGAAAAACTGACATATTAATCGGATTTTGAAGACGTTAATCGTTTTTTAAATAAGAAACGTTAATCGTTTTTTAAATTAGAAACGACAAGCCCAACAACTTTTCTTGAAAAAAAATAATCGTATGTACGCATCATCCCCAAAACGTTTTTACGTCAAACAAATTGAAACTGTTTTACGGATTTGCGATTGTTATATTCAACAATGCAAATGGTGATTAAATAACAACGATGATCAAGTATTGCCTATCTAGTTTAGCTGCTCTTTTAAAACGTTCATAACTACTGTCAGTGTAATGCGTTACAAATTATTAGTAAAATGTCCATATGTTCATTTTCGCGAAACGAAGTGAAGTTTCGGGAAATTACTCAAGATAACATTTTATGAAATAATTAGGGATGGGACCGAATATTCGAATATTCGAAAATCGGCCAAATATTCGAATCCAAAATTCATATTCGAATATTCGATTTTTTTTTTTTTATGAAAATAAATTTAAAAAAAATATATTTGTTTGTTCAGTGCAGACTTTTTTAGTGCATCCGTCTTTGTTTGCATAACAGCTGCCATCAATTAACGAGATGATAATTGACATACTGGAGGGTATCATGAGAGGGGTTGTGTATTTATTGATTTTATCTGGCAGTTTGCACGGGTGTTAATACACTGCGTTAAATCTATAGTCGAAGAAAATTGACGTGTTATTCACAGTTCGGCGTCTAGCAATTAACCTTCAAATGACCAATCAATTTTAGTGTTATATACATACATCAACTCGGAATGTAGTTGCTCAAATATTTACCAATTTCATTTGTTTTGTAATAATAATAAATTAATATACGGTCGAGAGCGTTCATTCAAACTCGCCATATTTTCAAGATACGTCTACAATTTATATTCTAACAACTATTCAGTTAAAGAAATTCATAATGCCTCCCTCTCGTGTTTGGAATTATTTTACGCGTTTTATAGCGATAAACTGTTTTTGTGTGTGCACACTGCATGTACATAATAATTACGAAACTTGAATACTAGTTCATATACGCATGTTGTCTGAATGTTGTACCAGTATGTTGTTGCTACGTTTTCTTTGTGTAAATAAAAAACAACTTGTGCACTAAGGTTTTTGTTTGTATTTATTTTAAAGTACAAATGAGGAATATAATTGATATATTAGCAAAGTTCAATCAAAGTTTTGACAT
>VMBQ01003995.1:71820-92625 GCA_007657795.1 Dreissena rostriformis
CTTCCTTTCGGCACCTCATGAACCTGAAAAACTCGTAACTTTATGTTCCCTCATGCAAATATCTTCTTTGTACAATAAACAATTTCTTCACCACGTTAACAATCCTGCTACACTCACTAATGCCTCAAGAATGAAGTAAAGTTCAAGTGATCTACGTCATTAGGTATTTTGCATATGTCATGAACTATATAAGTAACAGAAACTTTGAAACCTACAAAAACTTTTTGAAATTTTGGAAAAAGATTCATGATTGAATGAAGGAACTTTCATTAATCTTGTAGAACATGCGTAGATTTGATCTTCAGCATCTAAAAATATGTGAAATAGAAAGAACGACAATATCTTTTGGAGAGATAAATGTACCTACGTTATAAGCAAAGGACCTGTGCGACAATTCCCGGGCTTTTTAGTCTGTTTAGTTAACACCGTAGTAACGTTTTCAATATATAAAAATGCTCACCCTTCCAACTTTAAGCGCCCAGTGGGACGAGGGATAGAAAGAGAAAGTCACATGCTTGAGTACATTTCAACCCATGCGCATTGCACGCTTTATTCGCATAAAAACAGTGGAGCGATACAGGGCCATCATGGCCATCTTGTTTTGTACCCATTTTGTGCGCAACGTCTTATAAAATGTAAAACTCCACAACCTTTATATAAAATAATCGGTAGTATATTTCCATTTGTAGTCAATTCTAATTACTCACATTCCTCCCTACTTACAAGTGAGTGATTATCCAATAACCATGGTTTCTGTTTGTCTTCTTGCTTTGTGATCAAGTTTGTTTTCATGGCCTATAAGTGCATATTATCTGACTGCGGCCTCATAATCGGAAATGTTGAACGCTGTCCCATGGTACTCGCAAGACATACAGATTTTCATTATTTAGTTCAGTCCAACATCGTTTGAAATATTTGTTTTATATAGGCCTTTATGATGAATGAATGTATTTATATAGTACCATATACACTGTTTGCAAGTATTGACAAATGCTTTGGACTAACATTTGAATTTATATGTTTAAGCTGACATGTATTAATGTTCATTTAAACATTGTTAAATGCTTTCTTAAAAAGGGATATTTTTAGCGCATATTCAAATTTGACAGCATGTCGTGAGACTATAATGACACTGATTCGTTGCGTAAATTTTCAAATTTAAAATCATGTGAACGCCGATCAAAATCTACAAAACGGATTTACATGTTATACTTCCATTTGTTTTACTAGATCTATTATGTTATATGAAACGGAACGAGTTTCGAAACAAATGATATTTTTTTGAATATGTGGTGTATTAAACTTTTAATATATCAATAATATGATCAATAAATGCTAAACATTTGTTTAGACAGTGGTCGTCGAAAGACAATATATAATATAGAGGAAGAGAACACGATTGATATCAAATGCTAGCAAAATAAAACCAAATATTCATTCTTTTTACTATGCCACCTTTTTCTAAAAGAAATATTTTTGAAATCTGGACCATAAACATGTTAAATTAAAAAAATCTGTAAATATTTAGATATGTATAGTACAACACAGTATGCTTATGAGACAGCCTCATTACGTCAACATGGATTGATGTGTATTGAACACTACGCACACCAACTAGTTTTAGATAAAATTATGAATTGTAACGTTAATTAATACAAATACATGCAACATAATCAACTATTCCCGCCAGGAGATGATGTTTTAATTTTTTTAAATACTGACGATTTTATCATCAGAAAGTTGGGAATTCAAACAGGATGAAGAAACAAGATCCAGGAATTGCATTTTGTCGCATTTTTGATTTGGGTCTAGATTAATATTGCAGTGAATACGCACAGAAAAAAATACATCTGAAAGAATCATTTTAAAAGTAGAATTATTTCAATGTGTAGCAATGACGAAGTCGATCAGTTGTATGGCATATTCACAAGCTATGAAAAAATTTATCAAACGGCAGAAAGCAACATTGTAAACATAAGCTTCGCGCAAAAACGTGTTACACTGTTGCAAACACAATGTAAGTAGCAAATTCCAAAAGAAGTGGCACTTAATTATATAATATAAAAATGTATTATTCTACAATGTGGAATGTAAAGGGAAACGGGTTTAGATAAGAATTTACATTAATGCTTGCTGTAGGCCGGTTACGGTTAAGTCAAGATGGGGATGTATGAAATTTAATTCAGATCCTACTACCGGGTAGTATTTCAATTATGTTTAATAATTATTTCCATTTATATATGCAAGTATAATTGTTTATATTTTTTGACATCGGACTGAGATCAATATTTTGCTTACATGTATCTTAAGCGACATTCATACAAAAAAAAAGTTCCTATGAGTGGGCGGAACTAAACAAAAATCAAGTATTGCAGAGAAGCATGATAATCTCAAATGTTGACCGGGCTAAAGGAGTGTTTTCGGTAAGTGACCCGATATTTGGTCTGAGTTTATTTGTGTTATCGGTCAGTGGTATTTAAACACTTTAAAATACTGCGTCTTCAACGGCATTGCATTATTATGCCAATGTATAATGTAAAATAACATTGGAGACGCTGACCCAATATATTACAGTGTTACTATGCCCGTGACCGATATTTATTAACTCCGCCCATTTCCAACATTATCATGTCTCTGACCGATAACACAAAAAACAAACAGGGTCAAAGGTTTAAAAAGTGTTGATTAATGAGGGATGATTTGAACAGTTTTTGAACATGAATTACGCATGTATACCGGTTGTACAAACAATTAATAACGTGAAATAGTACTTGAAAGAATTAGGTAACGCATCATTTCATGGTGTAAACAGTCGACCGAAGACTCACTTGTTAAGAATTCCACAAATTGTAATAATTTAAAATCCGTATGATCGCATATTTTGTGTTTACATTTCACACTTTTGAAACTGTAAATTATCAGTTTTAATTCTCTATAAACCACCGGAAAGCGATACAATAACATAATATAGTTCACGTATGCGGTATATTTGTTCACATTGCCGTATTTCATGCCGTGCTGCAAGTTGTGATTCATAAGACGTTCGTCGTTTTATGAATAGTTTTCAGTTATATTTCTTTTGACACCGTATATATTTAATTAATCAAAAAATGTCTGCAACGTTTTATGATACAACTCGCCCTTGTTATTGACTGTACCATTATAGTATTGTGTTCGATAATTCTAATAAACAGAAATCCGACATGCTTGCGTAAGTAGTATCAGTTCTAATTTAAGGCAATTAACCTGTGTATTTCATGTGTTTACCATTTCATTAAAAAATACATGCGTTATTATTTATGACCATAAATTCATTTATTATTTAATATAAAATATAAAAGTTATCAAAATCAAACTAGTAAGGAAGATACCATGGTTATATTTCCTGATATATTGTTGCGTTGAATGAGAATATGGTCATGGCTTTGGGCAATATGAATATGAATTGTATGAACTAGTTGTAGAATATAAGAAGGGTATCTATTATTTTTTTTATCAGTTTAACGCATCCTGGGACCAAGAACTATTCTCGTACTCGGATGTCTTCGCCACTTTCTTGTTCGAAGAGAACTTTTCACCGCTAATAGATAATTTCTTGATTGTTGCCACCGAGTCTAAAGCCAAAAAAAAAATATATAAAAAAATGGGGCGCACGGACATATAAATAGTTTAGAAATATTATTGCGTTGATAACTAAGATTTTTTTTAATAGATCAACTTGTAAAGGCTTTAGCACGCGTACCATTACAATATGTCTAAGCACTCATATAGGTTTATTTAATAACTACCATATAAATCGCATTTTGAAAACGTTAATCGTTTTATAAATTAGATAAGACAAGTCAACAATATTTCTTGGAAAAAAAAATCTTACTTGCGCAGCATCCCATTTTAAGTCAATCAAATTGAAACTGTTGTACGGATTTGCGATTGTTGTATTTTATATTGCAAATGGTTATTTAATAACAACAATGATACAGTATTTACCAATTAGTGTATCCGTTATTTACATACAATACATACATAACTTCGTGTGTCATTGTAAAGCGTTAACACTTTCTAGTAAAATGTCATATGTTGATGTCCGCGCTACTGAGTGAAATTTCGTGAAATGACTCCAGCTGACTTCCTTTTATGTACAATGGTATGCTTATTGCATTTATAGATTCAAGTATTTTTATTAGTCATGCGTAATTTTACTCTTTTTTCTGTAAGTTATTACAGCGCCGTTATTTTGTTTTTCTTTTATTTTGTTCAAGAGAACGTATTCCTCACATTCAAATGTTAAAAATAGAAAAGGGTCGTTTCGAATTTTAAATTGAAACAAATACATTCAGTTTCAAATTCTGATTGATTCTTTAATAACATGGTACATAATTGTATTAAAAAAATTCACCGCCAAACTCAATACACTCTTTGGTATTTCTTATAAACAGAAATCCAACATATATTGCGAAAGTAGTATCAATTCTAATTTTAGCCAATTGACATGTGTATTTATAATAACATTAGAAAATCAGTCAAAACTCATTATAAAATCAACCAAGGCAAAAAACTCGAAAACAAAATAATCTGGAAAGCAGTTCAACAAAGCTACACAAATAAAAATAAGAAAAAAAAACAATCTACAGATAACGGACCTATTCGAACATTTCAATAATCTATAAGGAGAAACACAACCTACAAATGAAAATGTAAATAACGAAACTGCAGAAAATACGTCAATTAACGATGAAGATTTAGACAGCGAAATAACCTTAAATGAAATACATCAAGCAGTGTTTAAGCAACAAAACAACAAAGCTTGTGGACCAGATGATATATCAGCAAAACTTATAAAGAACGCATTTGATATCATATCCCCGTACCTTTACACACTTTATAACAACCTGTTCAACAACGCCGAGTATCCAGAAAGCTGGGGACTGGGTTACATTGTACTTATATTTAAAGGGGGGTGACCCAAATTCAGCTAAAAACTTTAGGGGTATAACATTAAACAACATTATTGGCAAGATATATTCTCAAATTATTTTCAACCGTCTTACAAAATGGACAGAAAAAAAAGGAAACTATAATTAACAATCAGTTTGGTTACCAAAAAGGAAAAAGAACCACTGACTGTATTTTCCTATTACAAGCTATAATAGCATTCATTCATAGCGGACATAAATTATATAGTGCCTTTATCGATTATGAAAAATGCTACGATTAAATCAATCTTCCATTCTTATGGAAAAAACTTACTGCACAAAATATAAGCACGAAACTTATTAATAAAGCGATGTATTCCACGGTCAGATCTATAGAGAAAAACAATAATGAGCTATCGGATATCCTATACTCACACCAAGGGGTAAAGCAAGGCGACTGCGGTTAATCGCTACTGTTTATGATGTTCTTAAACAATATTTTAAACAATATCAATTCGAATATCGACAATGTATATTCCACCAATGAAAAACATTTATTTCTAATACTCTATGCAGACGATCAAGTTTTATTTGCGACTTCAACCGCCGCGTTACAATCTATGTTAAGGGACATGGAGGTATACTGCAACACATGGAAATTAAAGATAAACACCTTAAAAACGAAAATCTCGAAGTTGTCAATTCCTTTAAATACTTAGGTGATTATTTCTTAAAAAACGAAAACTGAAACAGAACTTAAAAGAACATCTCAGAACACGCATCAAAAGCTATGCATAAATTATTCTCCGTGTTCAATCAATATGAATTTCAATTAAAAGAGAAATTCAAATTAGTTGATGTATTAATATCCCCAATTCTCAATTGTTCTGCTGAAGTTTGGGGTAATCATATAGCAAAAGACATCGAACTAATACATGCAAAAATTTTACGCAAATTATTGTGTGTAAAAACATCAACCAATCTTGTAGGATTATACGGAGAACTAGGTAAAATCCCGATGCATGAACACAGAAACATTATTGTGTTCGATATTGGATAAAAAAAATCTAAATGAAAACAGTATTCTAAAACAAGTTTATCTCCTACTGAAAAACGACGCCGACAACGGAATCAATTATAACAAAAACAATTGGGCGTCACAAATAAAAGAAATGTTAGAACAATTAGGGTTAGCAAATGTATGGATTAATCAAGAACATATTACTATATCATTAGAAAGCATAACAATTAGAATATTAGATCAATTTAAACAAAATTGGTTAAGTAACATTTATCAATCTGGCAGACTTAGCGCATATTGTATGATTAAAACCAAATTTGAATTTGAACCCTATTTGCACATAATCAAACAAAGTAAATATAGAATAGCACTTAGTAAATTCAGGCTCTCATCGCATAATCTAGAAATTGAACAAGGACGTTACTATAATATTGAGAGAGCAGAAAGAAAATGCAAAATATGTGGTACACATTTAATAGAAAACGAATATCATCTCATGTTCACATGCCCATTATACTCACATCTAAGAAGAAAATACTTCAAATCATATTACTGCAGATGGCCAACATTAACCAAATTAAAAGCGCTCATGTCAACTACAAATAAATATGAACTACTTCAAATTGCAAAATATATTTACGATGCAGGTATACTAAGAGAAGAACTCACAAGCATTTAACTTACGCGCAAAAAATAGTATTATTGCTTCAAACGTCAAGGAAAATTGAACTACTAATTAACTTAACTAATTGTCTGTATATATGGACATTATTCAACTTTTTTCATCGATAACATGCACCATTTTATGTATCGGTTGTGTATGTGAAATATTAGTTTTAATATGTTAATATATATATGAACATTATTCATTTTTTTCATCGATAACATGCATCATTTTATTTATTGGTCGTGTATGTGAAATATTAGTTTTACTATGTTAATAAATATATGAACATTATTCATTTTTTTTCATCGATAACATGCATCATTTTATGTATCATGTGAAATATTAGTTTTAATATGTTAATATATATATGAACATTATTCATTGTTTTTCATCGATAACATGCATCATTTTATTTATTGGTTGTGTATGTGAAATATTAGTTTTACTATGTTAATAGTAAAAATAGTTTTCTCATTATGCCAAAAAGCATGCGCTATTGTAATATTGTAATATTTATATATTCTAAAAAGTTTTCTCATAATGCCAAAAAGCAATTTAGTTATACTATTGTCATGTAAGCAAATAAATATGTAATATCAGGGATGTATATTATGTTAATATACATTCCTGGTAATAACCATCAAACACTAACGTTACCATCACGTTCGTTGACCTGTGATACTAATATCTTTCTTCCTCCTTATTCAACCAACAATCACAGCAATCTTTACCTGAAGAATTACCACTTGCTTTATCAAATTGTAGGCTAGAAGCTTATTTGTAGCTCAATTGCCGAAATAGATTTTGTTGTTGTTGTTGTTGTTGTATTTCATGTGTTTACCATTTCATTTAAAATACATGCGTTATTATAACTAATGTGGTAATCAAAACGTTATCTTGGGAGGATGGTAAATCCGCAGATCTTAATATCCTGCTGAATAGTAAAACTAATATTTTTGAAAATATTACTAATAATATAATACTGGAAAATGAAAATGTTGATACATGTATTAATTAGTTATATGAAAATATATATGATGTCTCCTTTCAGGTACACGGACGTACGCTTACTTTAGATAATTCAAAACCAAGAAATATACGAAAATCTTTATGGTTTGACCAAATTTGTAAAATGCAAAACAAAAAAACGTTTTACGACTGTAAACGTTTATACAAAAACGATCCATCAATAGGGAACAGAACGTCATTTTTACAAGCAAGATCGTCATATTGTAAAACAAAACTTATTGCTAAAAAAAATTATAGTAAAGAAAGTAAAACATTGTCTACCTTAAGTAAATTTAACCCAAAGAAATTTTGGAAATACATAAACAAATATAAAATTAATAAAACGACTGGTACTCATGACGTAACTTTAGACGATTTAATAGATCAGTTCAAACATTTATCTAACACACCGCATGACAGCTTATTCAATGCTGATGAAAACGCATCTAGAACTGAAATACTCCATATTGAGGAATTAGATCGTCCGTTTACAGTTATAGAAATACAAAAAATAATATCAAAGCTTAAACGCCGTAAACGCGCTGATATGTCTAAACATGTTGCAGACTTTTTTATTGACTGTAATGAGTTTATTTCTCCGTATTTTGTTAAAATGTTCAATTACATATACGAGAAAGGTACTTATCCTGATTCATGGTGTAATGGTGCTTTTGTTCCTATTTTTAAAAAAGGAGACAGAAATGTTGCATCGAATTATCGAGGTATTACATTAATACATATTATAGCTTAACTTTTCCAACAGCATTGCGCAATCGAATAAATTCTTGGTGCGAGAATGAGAATACTTTTAACACATCGCAATTCGGATTTAGAGATAATCGGAGTCGATTGCATTTTTAATTTGCACTCCATAACCCAGAACATTATTAAAAACAAATCAGAACTGTATTGTGTTTTTATGAAAAAGCATTTGATACTGTTATACACGAAGCTTTATGGATTAAATTAGTCTAGACAGGAATAAGCTGTCAAATGATAATAATTATGATCAAGTCAATCTATCAGAAAGTTAATTAATATGTTAAGAACCATAACGATATGTCCTATTCGGAGCTTTTTGATGTTACGTTAGGAGTTAAACAGGGTGAGTCATTATCACCTTTATTATTTATTGTACATAAATGACATTAACGATTGTATTGATATTAATAATTTAACCGAAAAAGATATACGCTTATTAACGATATTTATGTTGTTATTTGCTGATGATATTGCATTATGTACCACAAATCCAGAAAGTCTGCAATTGCAATTAAATTATATCTATACATATTCGTGTAAATGGAGATTAAAAATAAATATTAACACCTGTGATATTTAATATTGCACATGGTAATAAAATAACAACAATAATATAGAGGATATATGTTGGTTTCGGTGGAATATCGGTTTTAATTCACGAGTGATCAAAGAAAACATATTTTTTCTATGATCACGAGTGAATTAAAATCGATATTCCATCGAATCAAACACATTTTCTTTTTATTTTATGCTTACAAATAATAATTTATGTATTTGTGCCAAAACATAGTTCCGGTAAAACAATGAAAATTATCGATAATTTTCACTGTTAATTTTCAATGTTTAAAACAGTGAATTATCAGTTTTGATTCTCTGATAGTTCTCTTTAAACCACCGGAAATTAAAAATAAAATAAAAAGTATTACAGTCCTAGTTTTGTTGTTCTCTAAAAACGCATATTACTGCGTATGTCGGTGTACAGCGTCAACACTTTTAAGTTAAATGTCCTATATGTTCATGTTCACGCTTCAAAGTAAAGTTTTGGGAAATGACCCAGCTAACATCTTATGAAATTACCAATTTGGGTTATGACTTCCTTTAATGTACACAATTAACAAGTGTGTGATTATTTTTAGTAGTCACGCGTTATTTTACTTTTTTAATGAAGTGTTACGGCGCCGTGTTTTGTCTTCTAGAGAACGTCTTTCTTATATTCAAATGTTATACAATTAACGGGGCCGATTCGGAGTAAGGCTTATTTTAAAGAAAAATGTTCTATTATATAACCTTTTTTTCAACAAATTACCGCTGTATCGTTGCGAAAACCCCAATATTATTTAAATTATCTGATTATTGTTGAATTATTGCAGAAGAATTTTTTTATTCTTTTCAGTGTAATTATTTAGTTCTCTTCTACAGCTGTTATTTACCCATTTATGCCTAGTGGACTCTCCCATCCTTCTAAATTGGATCAATTTATTTCCAAAATTAGGGATGTCTAGTATATTTATTTCTATATTCAGAATATTTCTTACAGAAATTCCTTTAAGCAAACAGCGTAGACCCTGATGAGACGCCGCATCATGCGGCGTCTCATCTGGATCTACGCTGTTTGCCAAGGCCTTTTTTCTAGACGCTTGGCATAAATGGGTTAACGCGAATAATGTCCTACTCAACTGGGATTAAATCCGTGACTTGAAATTTGCAAAAGATCAATTAAAAATGAACATTTTACACAAAAACATGATTTTGTACCATATCATTATTTAATGTTATTCAAATGACATAGATATATAAGATACATGAGAACCCTGCGACAATTTTTACAAGCTGAATTATAATTTTCAGAACACGTTTGTGAAAATAACTGTAAGATGTTTAGGTCAAGTTAGTAAAACAGAACGTTTCAAAATCATCACGTGTGTGTTTTCGCGGAACTTTTTGTGGTACCCATTTTTGGCGCAACGTCTTACATTAATTGAAACTGTACAGCCTTCATATAAAACAATAGGTATTATAATTCCATTTGTAGTCGTACTACTCCAAGTCCGTTGTTTTCTATGTTAATATTTTTTTATTTCACGGAAAGTTCACATCATTTAAAAGGTGTATTTAAGCTAATCCAATTCTTACCTTCTGACCAGTTAGTGATAATCCAATAACTATTGTTCCAGTTGGTCTTCTTGTCTGGTGATCAAAGCTGGTTTCATGGCCAATAAGTACATATCATCCCATTAGTGCAAACAGGTACCATGTGCTATTAAATTTAAATGTCACATGGTACCTTTTTTTGCACCAATGGGGCGAATTATTTTGCGAGTGTGGCCTAATGAACGGACTTGTTACACAGTATAATCGAAAGAAATGCACGCTTATGTCTTGATATTATTATTTAGGTCAGTCCACCACGTTTGAAACATTTCTATATATATTTGAAATATAACTACCGGTATATAAAGATATTTGCGATGAATGAATGGATTTATATAGCACTATATACACTGTTTGCAAGTATTGACCAATGCCCTGCGCGTACATTTGAATTCATATATATAAGCTTACACGTAATAATGTAAATTGAAAGTGTTGCTAAAAGCTGTCATATAAAGGGTACAGTGTATTCATTTTAGCACATATTTTAATCTGACAGCGATGTCGTCAATATAGGTCTAGTTTAACCCATTCATGCCTAGCGTCTAGAAAAAAGGCCTAGGTAAACAGCGTAGACCCAGATGAGACGCCGCATGATGCGGCATCTTATCAGGGTCTGCTCTGTTTGCTTAAAGAAATTTTCTAATTATAGAAATAAATATACTAGACATCCCTAATTTTGGAAATAAATTGATCCAATTTAGAAGGATGGGAGAGTCCACTAGGCATAAATGGTTTAACGTGAAATTGTGGTCATTTGTTGTAGCCCTAGAGTTACAAGTGCACGGGGTTGTTGTCAATGATTCTAAATCGGTCTAATTCACAAGTCCCAATATAGTAGGCCGAACGATTAGTGTAATCAAGTGTTTACTAAAATTCAAAATGTCAAGGGCTTCCCGTTGCGTTAGCTACCATATTTAGAAATTATGGTTATGTTGGATTACTGCATCCGTCCTGTTATCTGCACTCTCGGATAACAGGGTCAACGCACCCGTTAAAATGGGTTTCCTACATATTAATGAGCCCTAAAGCCAACAGACGCCATATTGTGACTACCAATGAAAAAGGGCTGATTGAAGGGCCAGCACTCGACGATCTGCGTTCTTATTGCTCTAGGCTTGTTCGGGGGGCGGCGTGCGAGGATGCTCATGCGCAGTTGGCTGTTTGCGCATCCGAATTGACAGCACCGAACCCTATTTACCCGCAGCAGTCCACATCATTCAGGACACATTAAAATCGTTCCAGTTGCCATTAGCAGAGTTTTAGTTTTGATTTGAGGAATATTGTTCAGCTTAAGACACTATTTCAAAATGATTGCTGTCGTGTTGATTTGCCTTGGGTGCATAGTGTATATGTAAGTATACATGTGTTCATTATTATTGTCATTTTTTAATTACTTTTAATATACCGCTTGTATTTTCTAGAATATGAAGTTATGTTTTACACCAATTACTGGTCACGTGCCATTCCAATTAATACGATGTTGTTTAAATGTTCACAGGTACTTGCGCTGGCACTTCTCGGTGTTCCGGCGTCTCTCGATCCCCGGACCTGAACCCAACATCATCACCGGGAACCTCGTGCAGATCCTTAGAATGGTACTGATATTTGCTACACTGAACTTATATATCAGGGACTTGAGGTTTAAGTTTCTCACTCAAAATCGTTTTCGACACAATGAATGTTATGAAGGATTTGTAAATAAATTACTTACATCAGTTACATTAATGGTCTGAAGCATTTACTTCTGAATGATTTATATAAAATAAATATTATCTAAAGCTTCCAATTTCAATTGTTTAATTAAATAAGATATATATTTATTTTTTTTGAAATTCCATTTTTAGTTCCTTCGTAAACATAAGTGATAATACATTTTATACAAAACATTGTTTCATTTAAAGAACACATGATGACAACATTAGTTCCTAATAATGAATATATTATATCCGTATAAAATATATATTAATCAATGGCCTATAAATATATATTGTCAAAAGAAAAGATTAATTGCAGGGACAGTTGGAGGCGATGCTGACCTGGGGCCGGAAGTACGGGCGCGTGTTTGGCTACTTCGAGGGTTGGACCCCCGTAATCGCCGTCGCCGACCCCGACATTCTCCGAGAAATCCTCGTGAAGGACTTCAACAACTACCGCAGCAGAAAGGTATGAAGTGGCTATAGAAGACGTTTCTATATCTGTGGAAATTATTGTTGTGTCATAACTTTGATCAGGTTTGGTAGTTCAATTAGAGGCAGGTTTGAAGCCAGTCATAACATACAATAGTTTCATATTTTGTCTGACACGTTCTGATTACAAATACCCTTCTCTAACATTCATATTGATTTAACTTAAATCTACAAACAAAACGTTCACAAGCATGTTAACATGTTGAAGCCATTACCGCTCGCCACACTGACATCTGACTAACGGCGAGTTATGGTAGTTAGTCTCACTTATATAACTTACATCCTTATGTGCACATGTTTAAGCCATTTCCGCTGGCGCCACGGAAGTCGCTGGGCCTCTTCCTGGAGAACGGCGACCAATGGAAGAAGAGCAGGACGTCACTGACGCCCGCGTTCTCCAGCGGGAAACTGCGTGACATGTTCGCCACCATCAACAGAAGTGTCGACCATCTCGTCTGCAACACAGACGACAAGTGCAACAGCGGGAAAACGTTCGATGTGTACAGGTAAGAATCACAGGAAACAGCTCATATGCATTTTTTTTCCATGTTTCCATTTCGTAAACCTGATGCCTATATTGGTAAAGAATTTCTTTAATAAAACTGAATCAATGTCGTGAAAATAAAAACAGCAAACTTATTTTAAATACAATTTATTCAAACATAATGATTTGTTAGGAAATTAAAATGACACAAATATATAATAAGATGACTTAATCATCCATCTTAATTGTAGTTTGTACCAACGCTTGACTTTGGACGTGATCGGACAGTGCGCGTTCGGTCTTCAGACGAACGCCCAAACAGACGAGAATGACGACTTCCTGAACAACATCCGGGTTCTCTTTGACGGACTGTCCAAAACCTTCATCCAGCCATTAGTCAGTGAGTGTCAGTGTGGCGTTGTTGGTGTATTTATTTAACAATACCACTGCAGTTTTAAGTCAAATTTTCCACAATTTAGTCATTTGATTATAAATACAAACGGTTAATTTCATGGTATATTATTTATAACTTAAAGTGATATTAGACGCATTTTTTTCACTGTTGAAATGAGCTGAAAAGAATTAAAAGGTCAAACGAGTTAGTTTAAATGTGGTTACTGACCAATTATCTGCAACTCATCTTGCTACCAGTTGTTTATAAACATATATATTATATTCGATATTTTACGTGACTAACCCAGTCCTGTAAGCTTAACTAGCCGAGCGGAACTGCCGCGTATTTACGACAGCGATACGATTTGAGTCTTTCTCATAAAGTCACTTTGCTGACACCTCATTTATAACATATATCTTTGAAGAAGTATGGCCGAAGCTGTGGTTGAGAGGGACACGAACGTACATTTATTCACAATTTCAGAATTGTCATATGTTTTCGCGGTGTGTCCTAGATTTTGAACTAACCAAAAATACGTTAAAACGAAAGTACGGTTGATATTCAAATGCATTAGTTTTCTCTTTCCGGGATATTGTTTTAGTATGTTGATGCTGCATTAACAAATATAAGAGTATATGAAGTGAAAACACCAAAAATAAACAACTGTTGCGATAGACACCTATATACTGTTAGATGCGTCTTATATCACTTTAAGTTACAATATTTACACATGTGTTTTTATTTACTTAGTTTTATTGTGGTCCTCTTTTTTGTTTAATATATTTTTGTAAAAGTGGCATTTACAGTAACTTGTAAAAATTAAACATATTTAAGAGTTGATTTTAAGTGGAGAATAAGTAAATAACATAGCGTAACACGCACACTTCAGTTAATTAAATTTGGCCTGTTTACACTTTCCAGTGCTGATGCCGTTCGTGTCTCACTTCGTATTCGCGCTTAAGAACATCGTTTTCCTATTCGGTATGAACCCCGTAGTGCGCCTGCGTAACCAGATGAGGGAGGTCGTCAACATTCGCAAGCAGATGGGGGTCAGTACCTTGGGAGATATATAATTATATATATATTTATATGTGGAGGGGTGCGTTCGTGCGTATAGTGCGTGTGTCTGATATACACAATCAGTAAAACTAATATTAAAACTATACAGACAGATGCAAATGTGTTGATGGCATATAGAGGCGTACCGGTAATTCAGCTTAACAAATTTAATTTCTGGAGAAGATTCATTTCTATAACCCGTTGCCGTAAGTTTTGTAAATTTTATAGTGTCCATAAATCGTATACCAATAGCAGTTGTTACTGAACCTTTCAGCATGAAAACATTAAACCGGATCTTGTTCAACTGATGGTGTTCCCGAACAGCGACGGCAAGCGAAAGTCCGTGATGCCTATGAGCGACCGCGAAATAGTCGCCCAGAGTTTGACCTTCCTACTGGCCGGATACGAGACAACGTCAGCAGTTCTTGCGTTCCTTACGCACGTGCTAGCGACGAACGAGGAAGTGCAGGCGAAACTTATCCAGGAAGTGGACGAGGTGCTTCGGGACAAGAAAGTGACGTATGAGCTGGTCAATAAGATGACGTACTTCGACATGGTCATCGACGAGGTGTGCCGATTGTACCCGACCGCTTCCATGTAAGTGCATTACAATGATTAAACCAAGCCATTATCTATCAATTTCGGGGTATATTTTTTTCTTAATCATAATCATTCGGGAATTAACAGAAATGCAAAGAATTATAAAATAAAAAAGAAAATTAATGTAAACCATCGCGAACAAAATGAGTAGTCGTCTATGCATGTATGAGCATCTACAAAATTACGAAATGCACGTTTTAAAAGATATTAAAAATTATTCTCACTAAAAATAAAAAAAAATGAAAGTTTGGTTGAACGAACGTGTGCGGAACCTTATTATGTTTATATGTATTTTATATATGGGCAATCATTTGTTTCAGGATTGTGACACGCGTGGGCGACTGTAGCCGGAAGTACAAGGGCATCCGATTCCCGGCAGGTATAGCAATCCAGGGAAACATCTGGGCCCTGCAAAGAGACGAAGAGTATTGGGAGGACCCAGAGGAGTTCAGGCCTGAGAGGTGAACTGACATTCCTTTCTATAATTGAACCGCGCTCTGGGTTAACCGGCCTTTAGTTATGTGCGCAAAGAGTCGTCCCAGATTAGCCTGTGCAGTCCGCACAGGCTAATCAGGGGCGACCTTTTCCTCTTGTATGGAAGTTTTTGTGGAAAGGTAGTCCCTTCTAAACGAAATTCCTGACTTGGCGGAAAGTTTCGTCCCTGATTAGGCTGTTATGACCGCATTAAGCCCATTTTCCCAGGGTGCGGATCAACTAATACTTTAATGTACACAAAGACGTTAAACTGATATTTTATTTTAATCTGTAATATGTACTAATTTATAACAATTCTTGAATGACCAGTAAAGAGGGTTTACTATTAAGAATGAAGAACGCATCGTTAATACACAGCCGATCAACAAATCGTAAAATATATTTCGAAACTGTAACATTTTAATTTCCGACTATATTATTGGACTATGTAGTTTTCGNCTATATACTGTTAGATGCGTCTTATATCACTTTAAGTTACAATATTTACACATGTGTTTTTATTTACTTAGTTTTATTGTGGTCCTCTTTTTTGTTTAATATATTTTTGTAAAAGTGGCATTTACAGTAACTTGTAAAAATTAAACATATTTAAGAGTTGATTTTAAGTGGAGAATAAGTAAATAACATAGCGTAACACGCACACTTCAGTTAATTAAATTTGGCCTGTTTACACTTTCCAGTGCTGATGCCGTTCGTGTCTCACTTCGTATTCGCGCTTAAGAACATCGTTTTCCTATTCGGTATGAACCCCGTAGTGCGCCTGCGTAACCAGATGAGGGAGGTCGTCAACATTCGCAAGCAGATGGGGGTCAGTACCTTGGGAGATATATAATTATATATATATTTATATGTGGAGGGGTGCGTTCGTGCGTATAGTGCGTGTGTCTGATATACACAATCAGTAAAACTAATATTAAAACTATACAGACAGATGCAAATGTGTTGATGGCATATAGAGGCGTACCGGTAATTCAGCTTAACAAATTTAATTTCTGGAGAAGATTCATTTCTATAACCCGTTGCCGTAAGTTTTGTAAATTTTATAGTGTCCATAAATCGTATACCAATAGCAGTTGTTACTGAACCTTTCAGCATGAAAACATTAAACCGGATCTTGTTCAACTGATGGTGTTCCCGAACAGCGACGGCAAGCGAAAGTCCGTGATGCCTATGAGCGACCGCGAAATAGTCGCCCAGAGTTTGACCTTCCTACTGGCCGGATACGAGACAACGTCAGCAGTTCTTGCGTTCCTTACGCACGTGCTAGCGACGAACGAGGAAGTGCAGGCGAAACTTATCCAGGAAGTGGACGAGGTGCTTCGGGACAAGAAAGTGACGTATGAGCTGGTCAATAAGATGACGTACTTCGACATGGTCATCGACGAGGTGTGCCGATTGTACCCGACCGCTTCCATGTAAGTGCATTACAATGATTAAACCAAGCCATTATCTATCAATTTCGGGGTATATTTTTTTCTTAATCATAATCATTCGGGAATTAACAGAAATGCAAAGAATTATAAAATAAAAAAGAAAATTAATGTAAACCATCGCGAACAAAATGAGTAGTCGTCTATGCATGTATGAGCATCTACAAAATTACGAAATGCACGTTTTAAAAGATATTAAAAATTATTCTCACTAAAAATAAAAAAAAATGAAAGTTTGGTTGAACGAACGTGTGCGGAACCTTATTATGTTTATATGTATTTTATATATGGGCAATCATTTGTTTCAGGATTGTGACACGCGTGGGCGACTGTAGCCGGAAGTACAAGGGCATCCGATTCCCGGCAGGTATAGCAATCCAGGGAAACATCTGGGCCCTGCAAAGAGACGAAGAGTATTGGGAGGACCCAGAGGAGTTCAGGCCTGAGAGGTGAACTGACATTCCTTTCTATAATTGAACCGCGCTCTGGGTTAACCGGCCTTTAGTTATGTGCGCAAAGAGTCGTCCCAGATTAGCCTGTGCAGTCCGCACAGGCTAATCAGGGGCGACCTTTTCCTCTTGTATGGAAGTTTTTGTGGAAAGGTAGTCCCTTCTAAACGAAATTCCTGACTTGGCGGAAAGTTTCGTCCCTGATTAGGCTGTTATGACCGCATTAAGCCCATTTTCCCAGGGTGCGGATCAACTAATACTTTAATGTACACAAAGACGTTAAACTGATATTTTATTTTAATCTGTAATATGTACTAATTTATAACAATTCTTGAATGACCAGTAAAGAGGGTTTACTATTAAGAATGAAGAACGCATCGTTAATACACAGCCGATCAACAAATCGTAAAATATATTTCGAAACTGTAACATTTTAATTTCCGACTATATTATTGGACTATGTAGTTTTCGCTTTGACTAATGTTGATATGTATATTTAAGATTTGCAACCGAAAACAAGTCCAACATTCGGCCGTACAGTTTCTTACCGTTCGGGGCAGGTCCCCGGATGTGCATCGGTCAGAGGTTCGCCCTCCTCGAGATCAAGGTGGCCGTCTCCCGGATACTACAGCACTTCACGTTCGCCAAGGCCTCGGAAACCACCGTACGTGTATTTCCGACTTCTTTCTCGAAAAACGCCACGTTAATCGTATTGTTGTCTGCTTCCTTCAACGCATTCTTTCTTTAGCGATAAGGAAGCGAGCGTTCACTTATACAAAACTTAATGCACGTCGGTATTTTTCCTACACCCTACATGAAAATGTACCCATGTAAATAACGTATATCTTAATACATTTGTACATGTTCAAAGTCGCGCGTTAATTTAAATGGGCATCTGTGGTTGTTCTGCAGGACAAGCTAACGCTACTAACGAGAGGCGCTATTGTACCACGTGATGGCGTGAATCTCCGAGTCACCAGAAGACATTCTATCTGAAAGCACCCGGATGTTGGCGTGAATCTCCGAGTCACCAGAAGACATTCTATCTGAAAGCACCCGGATGTTGGCGTAAATCTCCGAGTCACCAGAAGACATTCTATCTGAAAGCACCCGGATGTTGGCGTGAATTTCCGAGTCACCAGAAGACATTCTATCTGAAAGCACCAGATCCTGGTCCGGTATATCAACAAAAAAAACTCAACAAAGAAACGCTTACTAATTAAACTATTTTGGTTGTCTTTATCTTTATTACACATTTGTATGTTTTGCTAAGCGACATTTAAACACTTTTCATGCGGCAGACGTGTGTAGTTGTATTTCGGAAGAATCGTTTGCTAGTGTTTTACTCGATGAACACCGTCTCATATAACAATGGGAAAATATACCTGTAATAACATTATACTCAGTCTCGGCCCATACATGTATACAACAAACTCTAAATTTAAATATGAAAACATTTCTTCAATCATCACATTTCTGTGACTGGTTCATACAGGGTGGATGTATTTTGTCTTCAGTCTGACAAACACGATTTTAGAAAATAAATGAAAACAGCAAAACGTTCTGATGTAGTATGAGTTAAGAAATTCCGTGCGAGTTTTTCTCTGTAATGAGTCTATGTTCTATAATGTAAAATTCAAGTAGGTCTGGTGTTAAAAAAACCCACCTAAAAACAAGAAAAGTCTAGATAAAATGCCGTTTTCTATATAGAGAATAATAGGTAAGTGTTGATTATAGATCGGGTTTATCATGCGAGGCTTAGAAAACAAAAAGCTCGAGCCTTGGCGAGTCCCTTTTCGTTTTCGTGCCGAGCATGATAAACCTGATCTATAAGCAAAACTAATCTATTATTCTATTTATCCCATATTTTATTTAGTTAACATTTTTATTTTAACAAAATTAGTTTAACTGGATAATTTCGCTGGATTTATGACGTCATTTTGTCGAAAAAATGATGTCAATTCGTTCCGTGTGTTATAGCAGAAATTTAATCAACTGGGCTTTAATCAACCGAATTCGCTGTAAAAGTGGGATAAATACATTTTAACGGAATTAATAATTTATGTCCAAGATACTAGTATGTGGATAACTTATATTGCAACGTCATATACAAACATTGTAAACTTGCGTTGACTTATTGGTACTATGTGACCTATTATATACATATATGTATTATTTGTATGGGTTGATGTTACTTTTGTTTGCCATTGAGACTTGATGTTTGTGTTTTGTACATATATTATATACATATTTTTGTACATATATTTTTACCGCCTGAGATTAACGATCTGTATCTGAATATTATTTGTAATGATAATGTTTTTTTTCCAATATTAAAGTCTTTTCTATTTAAGGAAGGTAATTCAAATTTTACCAAACTTATATGTTCCCTGACGCCTGAACGAAAAAAAAACAACAACACACAAACAGTTTTGATAATGTGGAAAATCAAGTTATAAAGTATATAAACAATGCCTTAAACCACCCATTTGCCATCAACGCCCATGTTTTACGATAAAACACGTGCTATAATTGATTGTATACTCTGGCCGCTTACATATATATCCAAAAGTCTCCATAATAGCTGTTTCTTTTTTAATCTCCTTAAGCAGAGTGGGTGGTCGTGTACTGCTCTCACACATGAAAGAGACGGATATTTAAATTATTACTTCTTATGTTTTATGTGAAGGGCGTTTTAGTTAGTGCAACAATTTCATATATATTAAAATTGCGAATTGCATTTTGGCCTTTAATAGTAATGTTTTGAAGTTCAGTTTTGTGATTAATTTTCAAAATATTTATCCAGCCATTGTACACTTAAAATATTTTGTGCAATTGAGGTTTGTAAATAGCACAAAAAGAGTGCTACCAGTCATATTACAGTAACAATACACTTTATTTCAGTAACTTACAATATGATTATGATACATATTGATAGTTTTACATTTAAATAGTTTACCAATGAATTGAACATTTTGTAAACGAAACATGTTTGGTAGACTTGCAAAACTCAAGAGAACGCTAAATGTAGATTCAAATTAGTATGGCCGAACTAAAGTGTGACGGTCCTTGTGCAATACTTCTATTGTTTGTTTACTAGCGAGGAGAATTTTACTAGAGGTGCGACACCTTAAGGGTTTCGCGTGATGGAATGAGTGATGCAAAAAGGGGGTGCGAAAATTT
>VMBQ01003996.1:0-91727 GCA_007657795.1 Dreissena rostriformis
AAAAATCCCACATAAAAGGGAAATGGCGCCAATATTCCCCCTCATAAGGGATGTCAGAAGCCTCCCCTGATGGCCAGAGAGGGCCCTGTATATTATAATTTAGATGTGTGCTAAGGCTGTGTATAACAAAAATAACTGCTGGTCATTAGAGCTGCAACGATTCGATCCGATTCATCGAAAACCGGTTTTAAATGCGTCGATTCGGTTACGATACCAACCCTACCAAATTCAATTCGATTCTTTAACATATAGACATGGATACGTTAAGCGCGCTGTACTCTGACTATTTGATACGGGAAGGTATAGGTTTTATCTTTACCTGTAATTACGACGCGCGCGATTGGTTACTTATTACTTTAGTCATCTAATCAATAAGCGCGTTACGGTCTACTTCTGGAAAAAGCGGCAAAATGGTACCATTTTAGTGTCCGTATGTGGTATGAATAGATATCAGCCCAGGACATTAAAATGGAATTAATTGTGACACAAAAAATTAAAAACAAGCATGTTTGTATCTACAAACATCCATGTTACCAGAAAACATCTTATTTTGAAATTTTGGCTTTTGCTATAAGGAACATTGATTTTTTATTGGGTAACTTTATTTTATGAAATACTTTACAAAATTTCCGTTGATTTTTGAGTATTAATGTTACTTTAAGTGAAGTTATATAATGTAGCTAAGACAGTTAGGTAGGAACATTTGCCAGTAAGTACATTGAATCAGTACATTCCTGTCAACTCTACAGGAAATGAAACAAGAAATGTATTAACTATCAAGACAGGTTATGAAAAAAAATTCGCTGGTCATGAGGTACCAAGAAGTGCAATGAACTGACTGTGAACCTAACAGAACTTCCAATTCTGGTTGGTTTTAAATAAACAGGAAATGTATTAATTATCAAGACATGTTATGCACCTAAAATCCGTACATCATGAGATACCAAGTAGTGCAATGGACTGACCCTGAACCAAACTGAACTCCCTACTGGTTGGTTTGAAATCAACAGGAAATGTATGTATTATCAAGACAGGTTATGAAATGAAATCTGCTGGTCATTGACGTAAGATACATGTACCAAGAAGGGCCCAGGACTGACACTGAACCAAACTTAAATCCCCTCTGATTGGTTTGAAATCAACAGGAAATGTATTTATTATCAAGACAGGTTAGGTTATAACATCTGCATCAGTTATTTCCACTCCATTATATTAATATTATATATTTAATAAGTCATCTACCAGTACTTCTAATAATTAATACTTGTTGTTTGCTTCTTACATAATTGATCTTTCTTCTGTGTCTATACTTTTAACCAAACTCGATCATGTTAAAGGATTGATAACGTACAAGTCATGTAAGTGTTAATTTAATTTTTTCTTCGTTCTTTTCAGGATGAAATCACAGAAATTCCATTTTTTGACATTAGTTTGCCAAAGGAAGTTGCTGTGAACATATTTCAGTACCTCAGTATGCAAGATTTATGCCATTGTGCTCAGGTATTGTATAAATAAATAAAATAATTAAATTATCACAAAGTATGAAAAGCATTTATTTTCATTCTCTGTTTAACAAAAAGCAAGCTTTGATTGAATCCTGTCATTGTTTTGTTCTGAATATCATGGGGCTGGGACCCATCAAATTGGGTTCATTTTTACTCAAGTTTGGACATTTTTAAGGTTAATTTTTTTCTTATAAATAATATTAAATTGAGAATAAAAGTGTTTGTGTTTTTTAACATAATATTGCTAGAGTTCTCTTCATAGAATTTAATATAGAGATGAACTGACATTTTGAATTGAATTATGGTTTAAAATTATATTTTGGGTCGAAATTTTTAAATTGGAATTTTGGGACAGTCATTTTGGTAAATATATTCTTTTTAAGATTCTCTTTATATAATTCAAACAAAATAAGGTGAAACTTCAATAGATACAGTACATATAAAATGTCAATAGGTTTTAACAAACTTAACCCATTAATGCCTAGCCTCTAGAAAAAAGGCCGTGGCAAACAGTGTAGACCCAGACGAGACGCCGCATGATGCAGCGTCTCATCAGGGTCTGCGCTGTTTGCTTAAAGAAATTTTTCTGTAAGAAATATTCTAAATATAGAAATAAATATACTTGACATCCCTAATTTTGGAAATTAATTGATCCAATTTAGAAGGATGGCAGATCGAGTCCACTAGGCATAAATGGGTTAAACAAAGTATAATTATTCCAATCAAAAGTCCAATTATGCAGTGACTGTTGCAAAGTATTGAGAAAACAAATGTCAGTATACTGTATAGTGTGTTATTTGACTTGTTCATTGTTTCTGTTAAACTTTTCATTTGCATACAATATGATTACTTTTTTAAAAAGCTTGTTCAACCCTGAAAGCAAGATACCATACCTTATCGCTTAAAAAATACCCGCTAAGCTTTTTTTCTGTGAATTTTAAGGTCAGTAAAAGCTGGAACAGACTTTCTGAAGATGAATTGTTATGGTGCAAGATATGTCACCAGCTGGGGTTTGAAAAAATCTACACAACCCGAGAAAAAACTAATTGGAAGAGCGTTGTTCAACACAATGTGAAACGAGAACAGACTTTGTTCCTTAATTGGAAGGTATAACATAACATCTGATTAGACATCTGTTTCTCGAATTTATTCCTTCATTTTGTTTGTGATTTTATTATAATTGTAAATTGGTTATAAATAAGAAAAGTAATGCCATTCAGGTTCCATTTTTTAAATAACTTTAAAATATATGAATCACAATGACAACAACAACATTAGTTATGATTTCTATATATTATAAATCATTTGAGTAGGGAAAATTGTGTTGGGTCGGTAGGCAAAGGCCAAGAAAGATATTTTTATGATTTGCTTATTAATGGTGTATCTTTGATTGAGAAAACAAGTGCCATGTTCGAATTAAAAGTTACTAAGGACATACACATGTCTATCTTGCAGAACTTCAATGGAAAGCTGTCCAGTCTAGAGCATGCAAAAGGGAAGATACTCACTGCTGTACACTCCTACATGGACACAATTGTGGCAGGGTACAATCTTATACTGTTCAATTCATGCCATTCACAGGTTGTAATCACCACAAAGGCCAAGTTTTGCAACTCTAGTTTCAAGTTGGTAAACTAGAGGACTCATTTACATTAAAAAAAAATACATAGCCTTAAGACAGATTACAGCTCATCAAACTTAGATATTGCCATAACAATTAATATGCTGATATCTTGTACCAAGACCACCCTCCCTATCTTGAATTGCATATGGAATCAGTGGGGTCAAGGTCACTGTTACTAAAAGTAACAAAATGCATTCCACTTATTTACTTGATAATAAATCAAGTTTTTGTAATGAAACTATACACTAATACCTCATATCCAAACCTATCTTTGGATTGTATATTTGGTTGGTGGGGTCACGGTCCTGATTAGTCAATATAGGGAAAAAATATGCTCCAAAACTCAAGAATATAACTAGTTACGGTAATCCAACTAAATATATTAATACCTAATATCCAGTCAAAGCTAGGGTTGCACGTGGAATGCATAGGGTCAAGGTCACTATTACTTAAAATAAAAAAGTATCCTCAAAAACCAAATTATTTACTGTCATGCAACTACAGTACATACATAGGTATGTTCCATCAAAACTTTATTTCAGATTGCAGATGGAGGTCAAGGTCCTTGTTACTAAATAAAGATATGATTTATAATGGTTTCCACTCTATAACTTAACAAAAATGAGCTATTGAATTGAAACTATGTATATCAATGCCTTATTTTCATATCTAGCATGGGTTTGCATATTGGCTGTTTGGGGTAAAGGTCAAAGTCACTGTTAGTAGATATAAATACTCAATGACTTAAGTACCGTTTGTACTCAATAATTTAATAAAAGTTTTTAAAAAAAAAGTGAGGAATTGTAATAAAACTGAATGCATGGCTTCCCCTTTTCTACAGAGATTTGACATTGGATGGGTGTGATCAAAGTCAATGTCACTGGTTCTAAAAATAGAAAAATGTGTTCAGCTTATTTTCTAATAGCATTGAGCTATTGTGATGCAAGTATGTATACATTGTACAACAACCTCATTTTTTGTTTGCATATTTGGCACATTGGGTAAAGGTCAACAGTCAAGGTTATTGCTAGTAAAAATGATTGGTTATATGATGTTTCTGGATCCTAATTGTAATGTTATTGTAATGTTTCAGGTACACTAATGGTGATGTGAAGCTGTGGATTCTGTCCACAGAAGAGACTGTGTTGTTCAAACCATCGTCAACATCGTTACTCATCAGAGAGGAGACTGAAGCAGAGAGCAGTTATGTACAGGCCAATATGGTCCATTCTGTACAGACTGCAGGATCAGTCACTGCGGCTGTTTATACTCATGGTACACATAGAATAGCAAGTTAAATAATATAATAGTTATATACCACAACACATGTTTAACCCATTTATGCCGAGTGGACTCTCCCATCCTTCTGCATTGGATCAATTTATTTCCAAAATTAGGGATGTCTAGTATATTTATTTCTATATTTAGAATATTTCTTACAGAAACTCCTTTAAGCAAACAGCGCAAACCCTGATGAGACGCCGCATCATGCGTCATCTCATCTGGGTCTACGCTGTTTGCCAAGGCCTTTTTTCTAGGCGCTATAGGCATAAATGGGTTAAAAAATATAATAGTTATATACCACGACACATGTTTAATAATGCGTTTGGATGAATTTAAGGAATACCAATTACTATTTATAAAGCAAAAATAATTATATACTTGAATTCTTGCTTTAGTTAAACAAAAAATCATATTGAAGTTGTGTTAACTGATTGGCATACTTATTTAGTCTAAGTTGGTGTAGTAGCACTTAAATGACATCTTTTAATTATGCTATTTTTATTGCTTTACAGGTAACATTGATATCTGGGACATGAAGACTGGTTCCCAAGTCTTGCAGACTCACCACCCAAAGACTGGTTACCGTTTCATTCCTAAAATGTGCTTGACTCCCAGCTCAAATACAATTGTGGCTGGATATGCAAATTACATAGATATATTGCACAGAGAAGGGAACCAAACAGAATTTAAGGCCTTGCATGTGTTGGATACTGAGAAAGATGTGAGTCGCTTAAATTATTGTGACTTACTATTTCAAGTATCAGAGCTTTGTAGATTAATAATCAAATTGTTGCTTTAAATTTGTTATATCTCAAGATTGATAAAGAATATGACATTTTAAGAAATATTTAGTTTTTATTTGTTGGAGGAAGGAATTCATCTAATCATAAATGTCTTTAACTTTGATAAGTATTCTTTTTTTAACTGAAGCTCCAAAACTTAATGATAAAGGAGATTACTAGTAAAAACAGGTCTATAAATGTTGTATGTGTCACAAAATTAAACAGGTTATGAAATTTGATAATTAAAACCCTTCAATGATTGTAATAGACCATTTAATGATCAATATTTTATTATACATTTACTCCCTATAACCCTTCTATTTTTTATTTTACTAGGACTTCCATATTTTGTTAACCTGTTGTACAATACTAGGCCTTTCAATATTTTTCAGGTAAACCACTTAAAATTATTCACAAATGACTGTGATTATGACACAGAGATTCCCCATGTGGTGTTCTCAACAACTCACACAGTGAGCGTCCACACATTGCTGGCCCGCGGGTCGGGCTACGTTGGCCAGCGGTCAGAGATTCATAATATCTTCGGGGCAACTATTGACCAGGTGGACACGAAGCCAAGCCAGGGATGGCTGGGTGTGGCACTAGGAATAGGCTTGTGGGGAGGGTTCACAGACAAACTTCAGGTAACCGTCCCTCACCATTCTTCTCTGTCTCATTGTTAAAATGCTCTGTTTTATTGCGTATTTTTTTGGTCAGACTTTAAAAGGTTGTCTAGGCCTAAGTAGTACGTTTTTTACCCAGATACAGGTAAGCTGTATAATAATCAATATCAATATCTTAGGTTAAAACACATGTATAGGGCAACTGTTGTAAATAGGGCATCTGTAGTATCCGGCATTGTTAGTGGTAATAAATATCAATTTATATCTTTGGGTTAAAAAACATGTATTATAAATGTGACTGCTATATAATAAATGGTTTAAGTACAATTCTTTGGCTAAATAAATACATTAATAGACTGTCTCATCATAAAAAGGCATCAATTGAGCCTCGCTCTGTGAAAATGGGGTTTAATGCATATGAGTAAAGTGTTGTCCCAGATTAGCCTGTGGAGTCTGCACAGGCTTATCAGGTTCGACACTTTCCGCATAACTGGATCTTTGCTAAGAAGAGACTTTATTTAAATAAAAAATATTATAAAAGCGGAAAGTGTCGTCCCTGATTAGCCTGTGCAGACTGCTCAGGCTTATCTGGGACGACACTTTACACACATGCATTTTACCCTGTTTTCTCAGAGCGTGACTCAATTTATAACTTCGGCTCCATATTAATGCCTCTTCATTCAAGGTGAAGTTGTATGACCTGTCCAGTGGCAAGCTGCTTCACTCTCTGGGCGGCCATAGCTGGCTGATCACGTGCATGAACATCTGTGAAAGTCCGCGCAACGAGCTCGTCACAGGGTCCGCTGATCGCAAGTAAGTCTGCTCGCTGAAAACCATGTTCGCATATGATTGATCAAAACTCAAAACTTTTGAGCCTCGCTAATGCATGTTCGTTAAGTGTTGTCCCAGATTAGCCTGCGTAGTCCGCACAGGCTAATCAGGGACGACTCTTTCCGCTTAAACTTGGTATTTACTAAGAAGAGACTTTCTTTGAACAAAAAATATCATAAAAGCTGAAAGTATTATCCCTGATTAGCTGGTGCAGACTGCACAGGCTAATCTGGGACGACACTTTACGCACATGCATTAAACCCCCTTTTCACAGAGGGAGGCTCTTATATTTTATTTTTTTTGCAACTGGTAAACTTTGTTTTCTGGACTTTCAACAAAAGCTTTTGGTTCAATTTCATTCATTTTTTACCATAATGCATGAATAATTATATTATGGATCCACATCACCACAAATCGGTTGATGGGAAGGGTCGATTGCTAATGTTGATTATAGTTGTGCCCCAACCTTTTTATTTACACATGATCTTCTTGTGAAATGTCATGTATATTTGCAGGTATATAAAAGAAATAAAATACTATTTAACTAATATGTTTATGGGAAATCTCTGTAAGCTTATGAAATTAAAATGTATGAAGTGACAAATAGCGAACATAATACTGTTAATAGTGTTTTCAAAAATGATAACTTTATTCTTTTTTTCAAAGATACATATATGATACAATTTATACTGGTAATTGTGGCTATCGGGAACAGTACTTTTTGCCAGATGTATTTAAGTTTTGCCATTTGAATCTTAGGTTTAAAAGTTGAATATTCAAATATATTGGAATAATGAAAAACAAATATTTAAACATTATTTCAGTATGTGTTACCATCCTTTATATTATGCTAATTTGGCCAGCTTAGCACCAGACCAGAGTGAGGATTCCCACAGTCTGGTCTGGATCGAGCTACTCTGTCAGCTATTAACCCTTTGCATGCTGGGAAATTTGTCGTCTGCTAAAATGTTGTCTGCTAAATTTCTAAAATTAGCATTTTCTTCAATTTTTTTTCAAAGAATACTATCAGAATAAACCTTGTATGACTTAACCCTTTGAGCGCTGGAACCAGATTTTGAAGGCCTTTGCAAACAGTTTGGATCCAGATGAGACGCCACAGAACGTGGCGTCTCATCAGGATCCAAACTGTTTGCTATTCTGATAGTGGTCTTAGAAAAAAAATGAAGAAAAGGATGATTTTAGAAAATCAGCAGACGACATTTTAGCAGACGACAAATTTCCCAGCATGCAAAGGGTTAAGTCATGCAAGGTTTTGTGGTCTCATAAGGGGACTTTATGACTCCTCATCAGATTATATGGATGCAGAGGCATATCTGGTGTTACACTGTTCGGATATGTCCTAAGGCCTTTTTAAACACCACTAGGCCCCTATGGGTATTATGCCATGTGCAACCAGTGAAGCACCAGAGCGGTCTGCGCATTTGCTAGGTCTGGTAAGGAGCTACGCGGTCTATTGATATAAGGCCCATTTTTACATAACGCGGCTCATATGGGTATGACTCCATGTGTGGCCAGCGTATGTCCGGACAAGCCCGAGCATTTGGGCAGTCTGGTCAGGAGCTACCGTGTCCACTATTTGGAGCTGCACTGTTCGGATATGTCCTAGGGGCCATTTTTCGCACACAAGGCTGCTCAGTTGTTGTGACTGTTAGCTAGGTATTGATACAAAAAAAAAACTGAGCGCTCAAGCAATGGCATAAGCATGTATTTGTCCAACAATCAAACATCAGATTTTAAATGATCAATTTAAGTCTGATCTTCAAATACCAGGAATCAGTTCTAAACCATAAAGCAGGATTATATTAATATTTTAGTGTTACTAGTTTTATTAATTGTTTAACAGCATACACTTAATGAATTAATGAATGGTACAGTTTTATTCAGAAATGGATAACATTTATCTTACACATTATTTTATTGTATCATTTTATTGATTCATCAAACAAGATCCAAAAAAAACTAAAGCACTGGTCAAGCAGATGTATTAAGGTTGTAAAGAAAAATGTTTATTTTGTTGTATAAGTAAATCATGTTCATTAGAATTGTAAAAAAAAACAAAAACATTTCAGTGTTCGAGTCTGCGACGTGCGTGTGCCAGACCCCGTTGTGATGTCCTACTTTGTGAGGGCCGTGGTCACTTGTGTCCAAATGGACGAATGGAAGGTTGTCTCGGGCTCAGAGGATGGTTTCGTTCAGGTCTGGGATCGTCGTATGAAGTCCAAAATGTGGGAGTACAATAACAGGTTTGGGTTGGATTAGTGAACGTATCTCTTAGTTTAAACCTATTTTATTTTAGCTTGATTGCTTCGAAAGCCTGAGGCTTATTTGAAACGCTCTGGAGTCCATTTCCTGCGACTAGAGCCAGTACTTGGTGTAAATGGGGGAGATCTTTAGAACGATCTCACATTGGGGATCAAACCCGTGACCTCCCGGTCGCTAGGCGGACACCATATCCACAACGCCACGATGACCTTATATTGGCGACCACTTACCTTTTATCACGTGATAATTTGTCCATTGAAAGCCATAATGGCATATCAGCCATTTGTTCACATATGCAGATTTGCTCTTATTACTGTATTTAGATAATGACATATTTCATAGGTCTTGTCTTTAATAAATTATGTCACTGATGTGAATACAATGACAAAACTTCATGCAGGAAAATATCACCTACTTATTAATTTTGTTATTTATTAAACCAAAGATATATCAATAAACAAGGTTTATTGATTAATCTTTGATTAGATATGTTACATCTTTTAAGTTGAAAACAAAACAATGCAAACTATTAAGCATCAGAATAAATTAACTTGTAATAAATTATGGAAATGAAATTTAGTATATTTTCAATAATACCATATTTGTGGTGACACTACAACACGTGTTGATGTAGATGTGTGTGTCCAACAGTTACTTTATATAAGACTCTATACTGCATATATCCAAGCTGTTGTTGTTTTTATAAAAAACGCTGTCATTTGGTACATTTGACAGTTTGTGCATATCTTTGCACCAGACACATGTCTCAGTTGTTTCCGTACATGTTTACAATTTCATTCCAGGAAATGTCATTTCCTAAGAACGTGCTAATCCTCGTGAACATGTTCAGGAAGTGTGTTATTATACTAGCAGGAAATGTCTTTTTTCTTAGAACGTGCTAATACACGTGAACATATTCAGCAATTGTATTTTCTTGCAGACACCCAGTTCGTTACGTGCACTTCAAAGACAGGTTGCTGATAGTCGGAAATGTTTCCTCGGATTTAACTCCCCAGTTTGATGATTTAGAAATAGCAACACATAGAAGGTAACGTTTCTAAAAAAAATTAAGCCTCACTCTGTTAAAAGGGGGTTTAATATGTGCGTAAAGTGTCGTCCCTGATTAGCCTGTGCGGACTGCACAGGCTAATCTGGGACGACACTTCACGCACATGCATTAAACCCCGTTTTCACAGTGCGCGGCTCAAGTATATAAATTGATCTGCTTAGTTAACCACTTACAACGTGTGGTTCCATTTAAATTAGATGAAACAATAACTCTGATAAAGGTACTAATAACAAAAAAAATTGTATTTAGTGGAAGTCGTTTAAGATTGCACTTTCCGTCTTTATGTACGTCCCTTAATTTGTCAGCTGCTTTTTAACGACTGGATGGTTTTCGCTTTGACCAGACTTATATAATTATTCCATGTAAAAAGCAATACAGTTTATATCTTTGATAATCCAATAATTGTCCTTTAGTCTATGCTGCAGCAAGAACACTTTACATGAACTGGCTCAACAATTCCTTATCTATTGTGCATGATACCGCCTGTAATTATTTTCTGTTATTTGTCCTGACTCAGGTACCGAGGGTCAGTGTCTGTGTACGACTTCCTGTCGGACATGAGCCCGAGGGGGATGCCTGAAGTGTGCCTCTCCACATACGACCAGCCGGAAGCTTCTAGATACAACATTGGTCTCGCTGTTCCTTACGATTCTCTGCAGTTTTAAATAAATATTTAAATTTAGGTAAATATTTTATCACATTTAATGGCGTTTTGTATTTCATCTCTACGCCAAGTTACAAGTGTAAAGCCCATGTTTGCAGGTCAAGCATACGTTTTTATATTTAAAACAAACCCTAGGTCGTTGTAGATAAGTTCATTTATGCGTTACAGTGATAGTTTATTTGTGTACAAGATATAAATGTTACATGTAATATTTCACCACCTTACAGTGCTATGTTAACAAGAAATGATTACCTTGCTACTTAGCTACTTTGTTGCTTCTTGATAAAACTAAGGATGTAAACCAAGTTATTTAGATATTAGTTATGTATGTATTAATGTAATTATCTTTTTATGTAATATGGTCTTTGTTTAGTATTTCATTTGTTTGATCGTCTGTTTGTATATGTGTTTAGTATGTGGCCAAAGGCATGCATTTGCCGATTCTGCCAATAAACTGAAAACTGGTATTGCAAAAACGTCATTTATTTATTTTCACGTCCGTTAAGACTCATGCAGTCGTTTCTGTCAAACATTGAATTCATATGAGCCTCGCTCTGTGAAAAGGGGATTTAATGCATGTGCGTAAAGTGTCGTCCCCGATTAGCCTGTGCAGTCCGCTTGAACTGAATTTTTGTCAAGAAGAGTCTTTCTTTAAACGAAAAATATCATACAAGTGGAAAGTGTCATCCCTGATTAGCCTGTGTGGACTGCACAGGCTTATCTGGGACGAAACTTTACGCACATGCATTAACCCTTTAAGCGCTGGAACCAGATTTTGAAGGCCTTTGCAAACAGATTGGATCCAGATGAGACTCATCAGGATCCAAACTGTTTGCTATTCTGATAGTATTCTTTGAAAAAAATTTGAAGAAAATGCTAATTTTAGAAATTTAGCAGACAACATTTTAGCAGACGACAAATTTCCCAGCATGCAATGGGTTAAACCCCCTTTTCAAGGCTCATATGAATGTGTAGTACTATGCATTACTCCGGTTCTTGTATTCAATGCTTGCCAGTTATGATTTAATCCTGAACACTTTTCCAAAGAAATGTAGCTTTTTAAGATGGACAAAGAAAAATGATTTGTTGACCTGTACATTTCAGAGAGTTCCAGCAATTTTTTTTAAGGTTCTAAAATTAGTCAAACCGCCGTTATATCTGATGTTTTGTCATTAAATAATGCTGGGCAATTCTTAAATGCCCAATATAATGTCTTTATTTCGAGCTATTGCAATATTAGTGCGCACTTGTTCTATTTTCTTTAAATAGTTTGAAAAGTGTCTTAGAATGTTTAGTTTGTGGACGTTATAGAGAGTCGTTCACAGATTGTTCGTATTCTTGAAAATAATAATTAAATTCATCAAATAACAAAACTATAATATTTTGAATAAGTACATGAACCATTACAAGGAGAATCATGCAATAAAACATAGGCTGGTGCAGGGTTCGACCCCGGGACTTCGAGAAGCAACGCTCTACCACTTGGCCATGCAGGCTTTTTACTTTGAATTGTTATTTAAATACTATCTCGGAAATACAAAATCTTGCTAAACTATCAAGGATAAAGCGTTATTCACGCATTATTATTTTTTATAGATTTTGATCGATGAGTTTTAATAAATTAACATATATTTTTAAAAAGAATTCAGGAGGGTAATTGTGTTTGTTTTCAGATGGTCAAAGTTATAGTTTTGGTCAGTTAGTGTTAATAAAGATACAGAACACATATGTACAGTTTATTTCAATATCTGTAGAAGACATAGAGATATGCATCGTCGGATACCCACGTTCGACCCATTCCGCTACTCTCCATTTATCGATGCTGGAGAGTAACGGAATGAATTAGTCGTGGGTATCCGACGATGAGAGATATGCAGTTGTTGCACACAAACTTTAACCTGACTTTCTTCGTACCATAGAGGCTTAATTCTGCTAAATTGCAGGTAAGAGTTATGGGTCTTTTTCAGTGGCCTTGCATTATGCTGTTAAAGACATATTCAAAGTTTTAATTTAATATCTGTAGTCATTACAGACATATGTACCAGCTGCATGTAAACTTTAACCTGAATTTTGAATTGCATGCAGATCTTAACCGGACTTTATAAGTACGAAAGGGGATATAAAGCTGCTAAAAAGAAGTAACTTTTATATGCCTTGGTCAGTGAAAGTACAAAAGGGGCATAATTTTGCTTAATATGTAGGCCAGAATTATGGAACTTGGTCTGTGACCTCGCACACAGATTCCGAACACGTGGGATAAGTTTCAAATAAACACCGGTAGTAGAAACAGTGATATGATGATGTTGCACGTTTGCCTTAACCAAATTTCTAACTACAAAAGGGACATAACCTGCTTAATTGCAGGTCAGAGTTATGGCACTTGGCTAGTGACCTCATACAATTACCACGAACATCTGCTTGAAGTTTCAATTGAATAACAGTAGTACAAGCAATGATATGGAGATGTTGCACGTTAATCTTAACTAGCGTATGACGTGGCCTTCGACGTTTGGGTGATTGATTCAATTTTTGAAACCTGGTCAAACATGGTCCCGCCTCAGGGTCCAATTTTTCATTGTTACTTGCTACATGTACATATAATTGAATGCGGCCTCGGGGTGAAGCGTAGTCGCCATTACTGTGACACGTTCTAGTTTTAATATGGACTGGTACTGAAAGCTAACTCTTAAGTACTCGCATATTGACTCGTATAGAAAGTTCGATCTTGAGTACTCTCACCGGATATAGACTGGTACAGAAAGCTTACTCTTTAGTACTCTCACTTGATATTGACTGGTCCAGAAACTCATTCTTGAGTTCTCTCACTGGATATAGACTGGCCCAAAAAGCTAACTCTTGAGTACTCTCACTGGATAAAGACTGGTCCAGAAAGCTCACTCTTGAGTACTCTCGCTGGATATAGACTGGTCAAGAAAGCTCACTCTTGAGTTCTCTCACTGGATATAGACTGGTCCAGAAAGCTCACTCTTTAGTACTCTCACGGACCGAGTATAGACTGGTCCAGAAACTAACTCTTCGAGTACTCTCATCGGATATAGACTTGTCCAGAAAGCTAACTCTTGAGTACTCTCGCTGGATATAGACTGGTCAAGAAAGCTCACTCTTGAGTTCTCTCACTGGATATAGACTGGTCCAGAAAGCTCACTCTTTAGTACTCTCACGGACCGAGTATAGACTGGTCCAGAAACTAACTCTTCGAGTACTCTCATCGGATATAGACTTGTCCAGAAAGCTAACTCTTGAGTACTCTCACTGGATATAGACTGGTCCAGAAAGCTCACTCTTGAGTACTCTCGCTGGATATAGACTGGTCCAGAAAGCTCACTCTTGAGTTCTCTCACTGGATATAGACTGGTCCAGAAAGCTCACTCTTGAGTACTCTCACCGACCGAGTATAGACTGGTCCAGAAACTCACTCTTCGAGTACTCTCATCGGATATAGACTTGTCCAGAAAGCTAACTCTTGAGTACTCTCACTGGATATAGACTGGTCCAGAAAGCTCACTCTTCAGTACTCTCGCTGGATATAGACTGGTCCAGAAAGCTCACTCTTGAGTTCTCTCACTGGATATAGACTGGTCCAGAAACTCACTCTTGAGTAATCTCACCGGATATAGACTGGTCCAAAAACTCACTCTTGAGTATTCTCACCGGATATAGACTGGTCCAGAACGCTCACTATTGAGTACTCTCTTCGGATAGAGACTGGTCCAGAAAGCTCACTCTTGAGTTCTCTCACCGGATATAGACTGGTCCAGAAAGCTCACTCTTGAGTACTCTCACCGGATATAGACTGGTCCCGAAAGCTAACGTTTGAGTACTCTCATCGGATATAGAATGGTCCAGAAAGCTCACTCTTGAGTACTCTCACTGGGTATAGACTGGTCCGGAACGCTCACTCTTGAGTACTCTAATTGGATATAGACTGGTCCAGAAAGCTCACTCTTGAGTACTCTCACCGGATATAGACTGGTCCAGAAAGCTCATGTTTGAGTTCTCTCACCGGATATAGACTGGTCCATAAAGCTCACTCTTGAGTACTCTCACTGTGTGTAGACTGGTCCAGAACGCTCACTCTTGTGTACTCTCACTGTATATAGACTGGTACAGAAAGCCCACTCTCGAGAACTCTCACCGGATATAGACTGGTCCAGAAAGCTCACTCTTGAGTACTTTCATCAGATTTAGACTGGTCCGGAAACCTCACTCTTGAGTACTCTCACCGGATATAGACTGTTCCAGAAAGCTCACTCTTGAGTTCTCTCACCGGAAATAGACTGGTCCAGAAAGATCACTCTTGAGTACTCTCACCGGATATAGACTGGTCAAGAAAGCTCACGTTTGAGTACTCTCATCGGATAAAGACTTGTCCATAGAGCTCACTCTTGAGTTCTCTCACCGGGTATAGACTGGTCCAGAACGCTCACTCTTGAGTACTCTCACTGGATATAGACTGGTACAGAAAGCCCACTCTCGAGTACTCTCACCAGATATAGGCTGGTCCAGAAAGCTCACATTTGAGTACTCTCATCGGATATAGACTGGTCCAGAAAGCTCACTCTTGAGTACTCTCACTGGGTATAGACTGATCCAGAACGCTCACTCTTGAGAACTCTCACTGGATATAGACTGGTACAAGAAGCCCACTCTCGAGTACTCTCACCGGATATAGACTGGTCCAGAAAGCTCACTCTTGAGTACTCTCATCGGATATAGACTGGTCCGGAAAGCTCACCCTTGAGTTCTCTCACCGGATATAGACTGGTCCGGAAAGCTCATTCTTGAGTTCTCTTTTCGGATATAGACTGGTCCAGAAAGCTCACTCTTGAGTACTCTCACCGGATATTGAATGGTCCAGAAAGCTCACGTTTGAGTACTCTCACTTGGTATAGACTGGTCCATAAAGCTCACTCTTGAGTACTCTCACTTGGAAGAGACTGGTCCAGAACGGTCACTCTTGAGTACTCTCATCGGATATAGACTGGTCCAGAAAGCTCACTCTTGAGTACTCTCACTGGATATAGACCGGTCCAAAAAGCTCACTTTTGAGTTCTCTCACCGGATATAGAATGGTCCATAAAACTCACTCTTGAGTACTCGCATCGGATATAGACTGGTCCAGAACGCTCACTGTTAAGTACTCTCACCGGGTATATACTTGTCCAGACCTCTTACCCTTGAGTACTCTCACTGGATATAGACTGGTCCAGAAAACCCACTCTCGAGTACTCTCATCGAATATAGACTCTCACCAGGAATAGACTGGTCCAGAAAGCTCACTCTTGAGTACTCTCACTAGATATAGACTGGTCTAGAAAGCCCACTCTCGAGTACTCTCATCGGATAAAGACTTGTCCAGAAAGCTCACGCTTGAGTACTCTCACCGGATAAAGACTGGTCCAGAAAGCTCACTCTTGAGGACTCTCACCGGAAATAGACTGGTCCAGAAAGCTCACTCTTGAGGACTCTCATCGGATATAGACTTGTCCAGAGAGCTCACTGTTGAGGACTCTCACAGGAAATAGACTGGTCCAGAATACACACTCTTGAGTTCTCTCACCGGATACAGACTGGTCCAGAAAGCTAACTGTTGAGTACTCTCACCGGATATAGACTGGTCCAGAAAGCTCACTCTTGAGTTATGTCATCGGATATAGACGGGTCCAGAAAGCTCACTATTGAGTACTCTCATTGGATATAGACTGGTCCATAAAGCTCACTCTTGAGTACTCTCACCGGGTATAGACTGGTCCAGAGAGCTCACTCTTGAGTACTCTGACCGGATATAGAATGGTCCATAAAGCTCACTCTTGAGTACTCGCATCGGATATAGACTGGTCAAGAAGGCTCACTCCTGAATATTCTTATTGGCTATAGACTGGTCCAGAACGCTTACCCTTGAGTACTCTTACTGGATATAGACTGGTCCATTAAGCTCACTCTTGAGTACTCTCACCGGGTATAGACTGGTCCAGAACGCTTACCCTTAAGTTCTCTAACTGGATATGGATTGGTCCAGAACTCTTAGCCTTAGGTACTCTCACTTGATATAGATTGGTCCATAAAGCTCACTCTTGAGTACTCGCATCGGCTATAGACTGGTCCAGAAAGCTCACTCTTGAGTACTCTCACCGGGTAAAGACTGATCCAGAACGCTGAACGTTGAGTTCTCTAACTGGATATAGACTGGTCCATAAAGCTCACTCTTGAGTACTCGCATCGGCTATAGACTGATCCAGAAAGCTCACTCTTTAGTACTCTCACTGGATATAGACTGGTCCAGAAAGCTCACTCTTGAGTACTCTCACCGGGTATAGACTGGTCCAGAACGCTTACTCTTGAGTACTCTCACCGGGTATAGACTGGTCCATAAAGCTCACTCTTGAGTACTCGCATCGGATATAGACTGGTATCAGCAGAGTCATTTGATAACTGATTGGTTCTTACATTTTAACATTTCAAGATGCATTTAACAACAGGCGATCTAGTTAGTCAGGTCCTGACTAACTAGATCACCTGTTGTTTAGTGCATCTTGATATGTTTCTGTTTTTTCCCTTTTCTTATCATTCAAATACATTTAATGGTACGCATTAACATCTTGCATTCTTTGTTCTTGAAGTATTCGTGAACTGAGTGAGTCCCCATCCTCTGCAAAATGTCAGTTCTTATTGTCAAGAGCAGTTTAAGAACAGTTCTTAAAACTAAGTAAGAGTTCTTGACCTGTTCTTAGATGATTTTAAGAACATTTGTCCAAGAACTGCCTTCAGGAACAGTTCAAGAACTTTTTAAGGACCTTTCCTGTTCTTGAATTATTCTTAAACTATTCTTGAACACTTTAAGAACGTTTTTGAACAACATATTTCCTTCTGATGTTCTTGAACAGTTCTCAATAATGTTCTTGAACAATTTGGTGGACTTTTTAAGAATCCAATATGTTCTTAAAAGGGTCTGTCATTGTTCTTGGAAGAATTAAAAGAATAGTTTTAGAACGTTTTAAGGACATCTTATTTCAAGAACAGTTAAAGATGATATCAAGAACACAGACATGTACATTGCATTGCTGTTTTTACAAAGGAAGAATATTGTATGCACAGGAAGTTGAAGGAATGAAGCCACATGGTTTATGCTATATTTGGAAATGAAAGTCTTTTATAAATTACCGGCTAAACTGATCAGCCATTGGTTCCATTTCAACTTCTTTGGTACTGTAAGTGTAACCATTTCAGGGAAACCACTGATAAGTTAAATTATAGCAATCCCATGTTGAAAATATTAACACATGACAGATAGGGTCTCTATGCATATTAATTTGGGTCTATAGAATAAATGTACCATATATTCAACAAGAATTGTCAAATTGTATGACTTTCTAAGAACTATAACAAACCATACACTGAGTGACTCTAAATTATCACTCTAATACACACTTCATTCATGAGTGAGGACATCCCTTGTTTCATAAATAGTTCTAGAACATTAAATTCATGAATTATTCTTGCTCTATTCATGAAGTTTCAATTCATGAATTATTCTTGCTCTATTCATAAAGGTTAAATGGCCGGTTCATAAAGTGATCATGAACTGTTCATTAGTATGTGAGTTCATGAAGGTTCATGAATGATTCATGAACAAATTAATTCATGAATGGTTCATGAACTTATATTTCAAGAACTAATTCATAGTGTGGCCATTAAACCTTCATGAATAGTTCAAAATAGTTCATGAATGTTGTACATGAATGATTCATTAATGATTCATGAACAAATCATTAAACCCTTACAGGGGTAATGTCAACAATTATCGAAGCAGCGAATACTTGAAGGTTGCGAAAAAACATGTACACGTGTTTATAAATTCTTAGCACTTTTTGGAAAAATACGTGTTTTCCATTGCAGTACACCGTCACGGGACTCATTCGTACGTAAACGACTACTTGTTATTCTATCAAGCTATTCATATTTGTTGTCGCATCGATTTATATGTATTTTTTATGAATTATATAAATTTTATATAATTTAAACATTTTCATAACATATATCCAATAATCATAATAAACCTTATCGTTGTCCAGTCTGTTCTTATGAATATTGTCAATATGTTATGGAACAAAGTTGAGAAAGCCTGATCAGTGGCTGCGAGTAGACACGTTTTTTTACCGGTGTTGTTGGCGCCAAGTCTGAGCCTTTTTTCTATGCCGTACCCTTTGGGTCAAAAGTACATATACACATGTACACGTTTTTTATTTGATGAAGTATAAATTGTCGTCAAAGCTGATTTTGTAATTCCAACAATAATTGGTCGATTATTGTCCCACTGAAATGTACAAGCAGGCAAAATCTACATCGACTGTAATATAGTTAAACAACGTTTACAAATTGTAACCGCTGTTACACTTGCAAACATAAACGCGGTTATAAAATACAACGGTTTCAATGTGTGTGACTGCGGTCACGTCTTGTACTTTTGACTCAAACGGTTGACAAAGGTTTCCACATGATGTCGTCTGGTACTGCCAAACCGTCTGCTGCTGCGATAAGTGTTGCCATCGCTTACTTTAGTTGCCATTATAACTTTGTTGTTGTTGATGCTTTTGCTGCTGTTGTTGCGATTGTGATACTTAATGTTTCTTTGGCTGCAGCGATGGTTGTGGTACGCATGTCTGTTGGGGGTAAAATTAGCGCCACGTCACCAGCGTTGTCATATTCGCCGTCTGAATGTATTCGAACCAGAAGTAAGTTACTCCGTCTTTGAGGTGTATGCTTCTCAAGTTTACAGGCGTGAAACAGGGCGTGGCCATGTTGTGATCGTTCCAATAGGCCCACGAAGCTTGTGTGGACATACAGGATGCAACGAAGCTCGGGTTGGATTTGTGCGTCTTTCCCTGTCGCTGACCGTAATAATCCCTCGATCAAAGCGATGAATCACCCTGTCGACCGGACACGAATACACTCGAGATGCTGTCGGTGGAGCGCGGATATAGGGTCACGAGCTTATGCCTCCTGTCCCTCCGCACGCCATTTTGAACGCGTCGTAGAACCAATCCACGTCTGGTTTAGCGACACTAATTATGACCTTAAGTTATAACTTATAAATGAGTAATAAATAAAGATAATGTATTTAAAACACGTTAATTTCATACTAATTAATTTGAGTCCAAAATAATATATTATTATCGATATTTTTTAAATAAGCAGCAAGTCATATTAACAAGTATTTCCAAAAACAGGACCTGAGCCAGAAGTATTTTTATATTCACTATTTTAGGCTAGAAGCTTTATTGTAAGCTTCATATCGATCACATACATTCCAATACGATGTGAATTACGTGTGAGCAACATTAAAAAAATTATATGGATGTTTGTCAAAAACCCATACTACTGATAAGAAACGATTAACCATTATACACCATTATACACACAAGCCTGCTTATTCCTTGATAAGATGCGTGAATACATTTATTTAATGGATTCAACACTCCACCTATTTTTTTCTAAAAAGCGATGACGAAGATAATAATCGAGAAGAATTCTTATAATATTAATCAGAAATGTCTTTTTTCTGGAGTTTCCCTGCTGAGCCTAATGCAAAATTGCACGTTCCTCTTAATCTAAATGTTGGAAGTCTACCAGAAATGCAGCGTTAATAAATTCTGCACAACGTTTACATGCTTAGAAAACAGCAACCTCTTGCTTTGTTTGCAATGTATGATTGTTATGTTGCTAGGCAAAGCGATGATCTAGTATGATATATATGACAGGTTGTTGAGGAGAAATGCTGACAGCGTCGGAAGTGTATATATTTATATATACGATACATGCACATGTTTTTCGTTGACCTAGTTAAGCACCATTGTAGTTTTATTTTTAAACTAGACTCGTATGCTTTGTAAAAAAGCACTTGACATCTTCTAAAACATGATCTGCGCTGTACGTATTAATACTCGTCAAAATCCCACTTATTTTGTAATGTTTCAGACGTCAAATTGTACGAACGCCCTAACAACGAGTTACGACTTATATACTATAAATCACTTTGTTCATTTTGTGAACTCTTTCATTACAGAGTATATGCAATACTTTAACTTATGTTTTCGCAAAAATGTTTTGTTAATTTAAATTGGTTTACTGGTGTTGCCACCGTGGGTCCCTTAACGTGGACATGGTCCCTTAAACTACATGCCATGAATATATTCCTTTTGTCATAACATCAAATATCGCATTCGCAATTATGACAAAAGGATATATTCATGGCATGAAGTTTAAGGGACCATGTCCACGTTAAGGGACCCACGGTGGCAACACCAGTAAACCAGTTTAAATTAACAAAACATTTTTTTGCAAAAACATTAGTTAAAGTATTACATATACTCTGTATTGAAAGAGTTCACAAAATGAACAAAATGATTTATATTATATAAGTCGTAACTCCTTGTTTGGCCGCTTGTACAATTTGACGTCTGAAACATTACAAAATAAGTGGGATTTTGACGAGTATTAATACGTACAGCGCAGATCATATTTAAGAAGATGTCGAGTGCTTTTGTTACAAAGCATACGAATCTAGTTTAAAAAAAACTACAATGATGCTTTACTAGGTCAACGAAAAACATGTGCATGTATCGTATATATAAATATATACACTTCCGACGGTGTCAGCATTTCTCCTCAACAACCTGTCATATATATCATACTAGATCATCGCTTTGCCTAGTAACATAACAATCATAAAAGCAAAAAAGCAAGAGGTTGCTGTTTTATGGGCATTGAAACGTTGTGCAGAAGATATTTACGCTGCATTTCTGGTAGACTTCCAACATTGAGATTAAGAGGAACGTGCAATTTTCATCAGACTCAGCAGGGAAACTCTATGAAAAAGACATTTCTGATTAATATTATAAGAATTCGTCTCGATTATTATCTTCGTCATCGCTTTTACAAACAAATAAATAGGTGGAGTGTTGATTCTAAGAAATAAATGAATGTATTCATGCATCTTATCAAGGAATAAGCAGGCTTGTGTGTATAATGGTTAATCGTTTCTTATCAGTAGTATGGGTTTTCGACAAACATTCATAGAAGTTTTGTCACGTTGCTCACATGTAATTCACATCGTATTGGAATGTATGTGATCGAACATTTATGTGATTACATATGTAGAATATGAATATGTGGGTTTCATGTATGTATTAAAAATGGAATAGGAACAAAACAACGATTTCGTATTTTAAGTAACTTCAATAATCAAATTGGCGATGAATTCCATTATATTATACCTTAGAAAACGTTAAATGTTTTATTGGTAGACATACTATACGAGACCAAACATTATAAAATAAAATCTTTAATGTTCATCAATTCTCATAATAACAGTGCGTACAGGAAATGCGTTAAAGAAGTATTGAAACAGTTCTAATGTATCATGTAATTGTCGTGTTTTTTCTTCTACATTTAAATATTGTTTTCGTTTTTCCCCGATGCTTAAGGCTGAAATATGTGTCTTATCTGCCGTATAGTATATCCATATTCTCCCTCTTTAAATGCCAACACAGTTTGCTGTCTATTATTGAGCCCATTCAATTATGTATCTACCGATGTATTTGTGTTAAATATTTGCTCAAAATGTCATATGTTATGCATGAACTGAGCTTAAAATCAACATTTGTGTGTGTGCAATACGACACCTGGACCCCGTTTTACTAAGCTACTTACTCAATTCGTATATTAATTTGACTTAAAGTTATATATATTCTTAGAACATAACACATCAACTTATCGTCATTTTTGTTTAAAGAGAATATACTGCAACGGATTCAAACTGTGTGAGTTAATTCTAAGAACTCCATAATTGTGGGAGCAGTGGTTTAATGGTAGGACGCTGGCTTAGGGATCGAGAGGTCCCGGGTTCGAATCCCGCCCTGACCACTGGAATTTTATTGAGCAAGAAATTTATCCCACATCTGCTCCTCTCCACCCAGGTGCATAAATGGGTACCTGTGAGGGAAATAAGCCAATGTGCCGTGGCTGCATACTGCGCCAAGATGTTAACGGACAACTTATGGTCCAGTGATCGGGGAAAAATGTAAAGCGCCTCCGAACGCACATACGGTATGATAAGGGCGCTATATAAATGTGATATAAATGTGTTATAAAAATAAGCTAAGTGAGCTAAACTTAAGTGAGCTAACGTTAACGTAGGGGAAAAGTGGAGAAATACTTTTATGAGGGAAAAAATCACAAAATTCACCATTCTATACATAGACCGTGTTTCCACATTATTTTCAGTATGACCCGGTGTGTACACAATGCAAAATTCACTAACAAAATAGCAGTTAAAGCACATTAAACATGTTTGCATTCAGTCATACGAAATTATCATGAAAAGCTAGTTTCATGATACCCAAACACGTTGTGCCACACACAATACAAGTAACTAATGTGGATTGTTGTTCTCAGGGGAAAGTAAGCGTTGCCAAAAGGGGTAACGCCTATATTTCACATTAACAATCAAAAACTACTATCTAACGTAACGACATTGGCATAAAACTGTTGTAATAAGTATATGTTCTGCATTGCACGAGTTTTATTAGACTGTCAGTTCTACGAAACTATAATTGCAAGGAACACTTAACTTAATGCATGCTTAATATCATCTACATAATCAGAACACGTTCACTGCCGACACACGTATGCACACAAAATGAGTACAGTTCTACGGAATTATCATGAAAAGCTGTTTGCATGTACCCCTCCAAACAAGTCATGTCACAAACAAATACAAGTAGCGAATGTGGATTCTTGTCTTCAGGGGGAAAAGTGAGCGTTGCCTAATGGGATAACGCCCATATGTCACATTACAAAAAACTACTATCTAACGTAACGACATTGACATTAAAGTGTTATAATTATTAAATGTACTGCCTTGCACGAGTTTAATTAAAACGTCAATTCTACGATACTATACAATTGCAATTAACACTTAATTCTCTGCATGTTTAATATCATCTACATTATCAGACCATGTTTAGAGCCAACACACATATGCACACAACATGAGTACAGTTAAACGATACCTGGTAAGTGCACACTCGAATCTCGTGTAGCACATGACAAAGAAACACGCGTTGAATTTCTGAAAGGTAATGTCGTTAATTTCTTTAAGTAGTGCTAGACTTCAAGGGTGTCTTTTCGGCGTGTTTGTCTGTCTGTCTGTCTGTCTGCCTGCCTGCCTGCCTGCCTGTCTGTCTGTCTGTCTGTCTGTCTGTCTGTCTGTCTGTCTGTCTGTCTGTCTGTCTGTGCAAGTTCCTTCTAAAAGAATCCATATCTGTTTTATATATAAGCTCATTAACATAATGTCGGCCTTGAGGTTGTAGCTTGATGTTTATTACAAATATCCATTTCTTGAAAGTTAAAGTCGATATAATACCTTTACAGCCTTGCAATATGTACATACATCACATCATTGGACTGTCTATCCCAGTTTCATAAATAGTTCGTATACATAATTATTAGCTTTTCCTTAAATATAAGACCAGACTTACAGTTCCCTAAATTAACGTGCACTACTCATAGTCCACAGGAATATACTTATAACATCAATTCTCAAATTAGAGCCCAACCCCATCACTACCACTCATTGCATATACACTGTTATGAGAGATTTCACAAAAAAAAAGAAAAATGTTTTACATTATATAAGTCGTAACTCGTTGTTTGGCCTTTCTTACAATTAGACGGTGTCAGCATTTCTCCTCATCAACCTGTCAAATATATCATACTAGATCATCGCGTTGCCTAGCAACCTATCAATCATGAAAAAGCAAGAGGTTTGTGTTGTATGGGTATTAACCCTTTGAGCGCTGGAACCGGATTTTGAAGGCCTTTGCAAACAGTTTGGATCCAGATGAGACGCCACAAAACGTGGCGTCTCATCAGGATCCAAACTGTTTGCTATTCTGATTGTGGTCTTAGAAAAAAAATCGAAGAAAATGCTAATTTTAGAAATTCAGCAGACGACATTTTAGCAGACGACAAATTTCCCAGCATGCAAAGGGTTAAAACGTTGAGAGATACATACGCTGAATTTCTGGTAAACTTCCAACATTGAAATTAAGAGGCACGTGCAATTTTGCATAAGAGGCAGCAGGGCAACTCCAGGAAAAAAGACATTTTTGAATCATAGTCTAAGACTTCGTCTCGATTTTAATCTTCGTCATCGCTTTCAAGAAAAATAGGTGTTGAATCAATGCAATAAATGAACTATTTATGCATCTGTTCAAGGAGATGGCAGACTTGTGTATATTTTTTTCTTCCGTTTCTTAGCAATAGTATGGGTGTTTCCACAAACATTCATAGAAGTTTTGTCACGTTGCTCACATGTATGTTCATATCGCATGTGAATTTATGTCATCGATAATTTATGTGATTACGTATGCACAATATAAATATGTGGGTTTCGTGTATGTATTATAAATGGAATAGAAACAAAACAACGACTGTGTATTTTAAGTAACTTCAATAATCAATGTTATGCCCTTAGAAAACGTTAAACGTTTTATTGGCAAACATACTATACCAGACCAAACATTATAAAATATAAATCTTTAATGTTTATCAATTCTCATAATTACAGTGCGTACATGAAATGCGTTAAAGAAATATTGAAACAGTTCTAATGTATCACGTTATTGTCGTGGTTTTCCTTCTTCATTAAAATATTGTTTTCTTTTTTTCCCAATGATCAACGTTGACATATTTGTCTTTTCTGCTGTATAACATGCCAATATTCTTTCTCTCTTAATGCAAACACCAGTTGTTGTTCATTATTTAGCCCCTTCAATTATGCATCTACCGATGTATTTTTGTTTTATAATTGCTCATAATGTCATGTTCAACATGAAATGAGCTTAAAATCAACGTTTGTGTGTGCAATACCATGCCCAGACCTCGTTTTACTAAGCTACCTACTCAATTCGATTCGTATATTAAATTGAATCAAGTTCATATTAACTTAGAACATATCAAATAAAATTAATCGACATTTTATTTAAAGTAAAGATCCTGCAAAGGATTTAAATTTTGTGAGTTAAGTATAAGAATTCCATAAGTAGCTAAGTGAGCTATAATTAACGTTAGGTAAAAAGTGGAGGATACATGTATGAAGCAAAAATTCACAAAATTCACCATTATATACATAGACCGTGGTACCACATTGTTGTCACTATGACCCGGTGTGTACACAATGCAAAATTCACTAACGAAATAAAAGTTGAAGCACATTAAACATGTTTTTATTAAACCATACAACATTATCATGAAAAGCTATATGCATGTTACCCATCCACACAGGCCATGCCACCAACAATACTTGTAACGAATGTGGATTCTTGTCAGGGGAAATATCAACGCCTATCGGTCACATGAAGTGTAAAAAAACTACTTTTTATCGAAACGACATTGACATATACTATTATAACCAGGCCTTAGCGTTCTTGAGTTATGATCCGGAAACCATGTGGTGGACGGACCGACCGACGGACCGACAGACCGACATGTGAAAAACAATATACCCCCTCTTCTTCGAAGGGGGGCATAAATATTATATGTACTGCCCTACACGAGTTTTATTAGACCTTCAATGCTACATATATAATATATAATTGCAATGAACGCTTAATTAATACATGCTTAATATCATCTACATTATCAGTAAACGTTCAGCAATGCAATGCCCACACAAGATGAGTACAGCAAAACAATACCTGGCACGTGAAACTCGAATCTCGTGTAGCACTTGTCAATGAAGCACACGTTGACATTATTAAAGGTTATGCCGTTAGTTTCTTCAATTAATATATTTGTAACTATTAACGGACAAGTAAACATGCATACACAGTGAAACACATATCATTCATTAACAATAGGAACACAACGTCAATCTACAATTAGCACCGATTGTCATGAAATTCAGCATAGCTAATTCTTGTAAGCACGGTTCGACCATTAATTAACCTCTTTATATGGATAATCACCAATGCAGCGAATATGTCAACGTCCATTTATGTTCCAGGGTTGTAAACCAAAAACAAAAAACTAACGTAAAATGTGGCGTGTTCTGAGAAAACTGGGCAAAATGCTTGTGCGTAAAGTGTCATCCCAGATTAGCCTGTGCAGTCCGCACAGGCTAATCAGGGACGACACTTTCCGCCTAAACTGGATTTTCGCTAAGAGGAGACATCCTTTGAACGAAAAATTCAAAAAAAGCGGAAATTGTCGTCCCTGATTAGCCTGTGCGGACATGCACAGGCTAATCTGAGATGACAATTTACGCACAAGCATTTTGCCCAGTTTTCTCAGAACACGCCACAATTCGTTGCACCTGCTGTAAACAAGACAACCCTTCTCCGAATTAGGAAAAAACTACGTATACACACTTTAAAGTACACCGGACTCTTTCTTTTATGTAAACAAATGATTGTCGTTTGTCAATAAAAAAATATTTATTGAAATATGGACCTGTCTTCAATTAATATATTTTTAATTGCTTCAATCATAATCATGAAATACCAAATAGTATTACTCCTCGTCGCTTTCCGGTCTGTTCATATGAATATTGTCGTAAAGGCTAACTTTTGATGAAGATATTTGCTCAAATGTCATTGGTCGACGTTGAGAAGGCCTGACCAATGGCTGTGCAGGGGGCACGTCATCAGTCTGATGCTGTTGGCGCCAAGTTTGAGGCTGGTTTCCGCTGGATGTCGTCTGGTACTGCCAAACCGTCTGCTGCTGCGGTGAGTGCTGCCATTGCTGACTAAAGTTGCCACTATTTCGTTGTTGTTGCTGCAGCTGCTGCTGTTGATGGTGCTGTTGTTGCCATGGTGCTACTTCATGTTGCCAATGTGGCGGCGGTGGTTGCGGTACGTACGTTTGTTGGGGTAGCAAATGCGCCACGTCACCAGCGTTGTCATAGTCGTCGTCTGAATGCCTTCGAAGCGGAAGCACGTTGCTCCGTCCCTGAGATGTATGCTCCATCTGGTACGGCCTAACCTGAGCCGTTCGCCCAACTTCACCATGCCGGGGAACGGAACTGTAACCAGACTGAACATGCACCGGAATATTAACAACATTTGCTTGGTTTTGTTGCTTTTGACCCAGCGTGCTATAGGGCGTAGCCAGATTGGGGTCGTTCAAATATTGGAACGAGGCTAGAGTTGACATATCGGATCCAACGGAGCTCGGGCCAGATTTTTGCGATTTCCCCTGTCGCTGACCGTAATAATCCACTGATCTAAGCGACGAATCGCCCTGTCGACCGGACATGAATCCACTTGAGAAGCTGTCGGTGGAGCGCGGAGATATGGTCACGTGCTTCTTCAGGGAGCCTTGCTGCCTCCCGTCCCGTAGTACGCCATTTGGGACGCGCTTGTCAGGAGATCCGTAAACAGGGAACCAGTCCGCGTCTGGTTGATCGACACTTATTACGGTCTGCAAGTATCAAATTTGAAATAACTAACAGAAGAAACATTAAAGTGAGACTGTACGATTTTTATATGTGTTAAATTGTAATATATTGATAACAATATGTTACAATAACACAAAATGGGCAAGAAAATTTATACATTGAAGACGAATTTCATAAAATGCAGCAAAGACAAGTTAGCGCTGGTTAAAGCCGATGCCGACACTTTTACTCGTATTTGTTAGGAAACAAAATTGTGTCTTTGTGTCGTATGAACGAATCTGCACTAAAACTAAATTTAGTGTCACATTGTACATGCATAATATATATGCTGGCAAATTCGACTTGAAGACATTTTCGATTTCAGATTTAAATATCTGGCTTATTTTGCATTTTTCGACACATGTTCTTCTTAACTTTTATTTTAATTTATATTGAAATATATTTATAATGAGGTTTTTACACATTTTATATAAATTCATAAATATTTGACAAAATCGTACAGTCTCACTTTAACATTTAGTTTTTTTTTTCAATAAATGAATTTAGTTTTTTCGAAAATACCCAATAAAGTGTAATTCTTTTGCAAGCTTTCTATCATTTATAATTAACGAAACGTCTTATGAAGTCAATTACAGACTATAACAATAATACATTTTTATAACAAAATGTAATTGAAATTGTAATTTAAAATGTAAAGTATATGTATATGTTATGCCATAACGTATAAAACTCACAGTTTCTATCGTCTGTGTGTCTGTGTCCCGAACGCGCCACACGCAACACGCATGCGCACACAGGCAGAGGCAGATGCAGACCAGAATGAGGCCGGCGCTGAGTACAACCCCTCCGAGTATCGCGAATATCCTGAAACAAGAAGTAAACCTTGAACTTGTCATTCTTTATGAGAGAAAATTGTAAATGTACGCTATTGAACGAGAAAATCTGTATTACTTACATCAGTGATTATATTGGTGCATGTTTGACAATATTTTTGAATAGTTAATATTTAGAATGTATAAAGTATACATCTGTGGAAAGATAATGCATTTTTTGTACACTCATGTAAGTTTAACGGTGGAGATTTTACACGAAAATAATATCGGAAACAATCAACAATGTTTGCCATTTTTCAGATACAACTAATAGAATCTTATAATTTTATTAAAAATGCCAATATACGAATTAAAGCTTATTTAATTCTGCATTCAAGGTTTTAAAAACGCTGGGAAATAATAATAGCAACTTTAAGTTGCAGCAATATTGTGATTGTTTGAAGAATAACAAATGGCTGAACAAATGGAGTTTCCATTTCGTAACATATTGTGGATGCTTTAAAGAAGCATCTATTTCATTTTTCGTAAACAACAGTATTGTTTTCGATGCAACAATTATTTATCACATTAAAGGTAAAAGATAAATAACCATGCACGTTTTAAATCATGTTGTTTACAACCCGCTACATTTTCTCTTGTTGACAATACGATGGAGTCATGAAAATGGTCAACACGTGGATTTTCGTCACGTGTAAGACTTGCAATTGTTGTCAAGAAAAGTGCAAAACAAAAATTACTATCCTCCTACCTAAAATGATCAAACCATTAACGGTTTTTGTTGTTGTAGTTTATCTATTTCCTATATTTCTGGTCGTTAACACACAGCCCACGTATTAACAGTATGGTAACAAAACTGCTGAGGGTCTATTAGCCGCTATTGCGTGTTTACGTGAATATAAATACCGCACCTAGTATTTGTATTGCTTATTATTTTCTTTTTTATTTTATTTTTGATGAAATAAAACTGCCATGACTTTATCACCCGTCAAAGACGGAGGGATATATAATTGGCGTTGTCCGTCCTTCCGTCAGTCCGTCCGTCTGTCACAAACATTTTAGGTGGCGGGGGATATCAATTCTACGAAATTGCTTGTTAAATTTATACAAGCAAGTATTACAAAAAATAATTGGAATCATGTAAACTATGTAAATACTACGTATTCTAAACAAAGCGATCATTGCTTAAACATCATACTATTTTCGTGCACAGTATATAACTCGTTTTCAAAGCCTCAGTAAGTATTTCACATCAGTATTTCATCTCAACTACCCGTCAAATACATCACGGTATATTAACGCTACATAACAGCCTAATAATCATATATTGCAAAAAAAGTAAGGGATTGTTGTTGTCCGGGTATTGAAACGTTGAGCACATGATATATATTCGCCGATTTTCTGGTAAGCGGCCAACATTAAGATGAAGTGAAACGGGCATTTTTTTGCATAAGACTCAGCAGGATAATTTTAGGAAAAAAAGAAGAGATATTATTCATATTTAAAGAATTCGTCTTGATTATAATCTTTATTATCGCTTTTAAGAACAGCACGTTGGAGTTTGCCATCGATGAATGAATGGACGTATTCACTAATCTTTTGAAAGAATTTGCAGACTTGTATTTGAATGAATGAACGTATTCACTTATCTTTTCAAAGAATTTGCAGACTTGTATTTTTTTAAGTGTTGCCTCGCAACGTACCGTGAAGAGACGCTCACTACAAACGCTGAAACAGGTGTTGGAAATTCGTAACGGCGCTTACATGCATATGAACATGGAAGAGGAATGTATTTGCATGATAAAATACGAAAATATATATATGCATGTATATACATGTATACTATATATCAATGTGGGTATCATAAACGTATACATGTATAATTAAAAACATATAGACATGTGCAACACTTAACATATTGTATGTGGAATTAACATAATTATTGTGAAACATGATTAATTTTCATATTTTACAAATGCTTGTACTTCATTCGAACTAACTAACACTTCCATCCTTTTGTCTGTATCTATAAAGAAAAAAGCGACACAAGATGCTCTTATGTTTTAAACAAGCCGAAGCGAGGATAAAATGATTTTATACTCAGTATGATCATTCCGTGTAGTCATACTCAGTAGGATCATTACTTGTAGGCATACTCAGAAGGATCTTTCCGTGTAGTCATACTCAGTAGGATCATTACTTGTAGTCATACTCAGTAGGATCATTACTTGTAGTCATACTCAGTAGGATCATAACTTGTAGTCATACTCAGTAGGATCATTACTTGTAGTCATACTCAGTAGGATCATTCCGTGTAGTCATACTCAGTAGGATCATTACTTGTAGTCATACTCAGTATGATCATTCCGTGTAGTCATACTCAGTAGGATCATTACTTGTAGTCATACTCAGTAGGATCATTTCTTGTAGTCATACTCAGTATGATCATTCCGTGTAGTCATACTCAGTAGGATCATAACTTGTAGTCATACTCAGTAGAATCATTCCGTGGATTCATACACAGTCGGATCATTCCTTGTCGTCATACTCAGTATGATCATTACTTTTAGTCATACTCAGTAGGATCATTTCGTGTAGTCATACTCAGTAGAATCATTCTGTGGATTCATACACAGTCGGATCATTCCTTGTAGTCATACTCAGTAGGATCATTACTTTTAGTAATACTCAGTAGGATCATTTCGTAAGTAGCCATAAACAGAAGGATCATTTCCTTAGTAGTCATACTCGGTAGGATCATTCCTTAAGTAACCATACTCAGTAGGATCATTTTCCTAAGTAACCATACTCAGTAGGATCATTTCCCTTAGTAACCATACTAGGTAGGATCATTTCCTAAGTAGCCATATTCGGTAGGAACATTCCCTAAATAGCCATACTATGTAAGATCATTTCCTAAGTAGCCTTTCTAGGTAGGATCATTTCCTAAGTGGCCATTATAGGTAGGATCATTCCCTAAGTAGCCATTCTAGGTAGGATCATTCCCTAAGTAGTCATTCTAGGTAGGATAATTCCCTAAGTAGCCATTCTAGGGAGGATCATTCCCTAAGTAGCCATACTCGGGAGGATCATTCCCAAAGAGGCCATTCTGGGTAGGATCATTTCCTTAGTAGCCATACTCGGTAGGATCATTCCCTAACTAGCCATGCTAGGTAGGATCATTTCCTTAGTAGCCATACTAGGTAGGATCATTTCCGAAGTAGCCATTCTAGGTAGGATCATTCCTTAACTAGCCATTCTAGGTAGGATCATTCCCTAAGTAGCCATACTCGGAAGGATCATTTCCTAAGTAGCCATACTAGGTAGGATCATTCCCTTAGTAGCCATTCTAGGTAGGATCATTCCCTAAGTAGCCATTCAAGGTAGGATAATTCCCTAAGTAGCCATTCTAGGCAGGATCATTCCCTAAGTAGCCATACTCGGTAGGATCATTCCCTAAGTAGCCATTCTAGGTAGGATCATTTCCTAAGTAGCCATACTCGGTAGGATCATTCCTATTCTTTAAGTAGCCATACTCGTTAGGATCATTCCCTTAGTAGCCATACTAGGTAGAATCATTCCCTCAGTAACCATACTCGGTAGGATCATTCCTATTTCTTAAGAAGCCATACACGTATGGATCATTCCCTAAGTAGCCATACTAGGTAGAATCTTTCCCTCAGTAACCATACTCGGTAGGATCATTCCTTAAGTAGCCATTCTCAGTAGGATCATTTCCTAAGTAGCAATACTCAGTAGGATCATTTTCTAAGTAGCCATACTCGGTAGGATCATTCCTTAAGTAACCATACTAGGTAGGATCATGTCCTAAGTAGCAATACTCAGTAGGATCATTCCCTAAGTAGCCATACTAGGTAGGATCATTCCCTAAGTAACCATACTCGGTAGGATCATTCACTAAGTAACCATACTCGGTAGGTTAATTCCTTAAGTAACCATACTAGGTAGAATAATTTCCTAAGTAACCATACTCGGTAGGATCATTCCTTAAGTAGCCATAATCAGTAGGATCATTTAGTAAATAGCCATACTCGGTAAGATCATTCCTTAAGTAACAATACTAGGTAGGATCATTCCTTAAGCAAGCATACTCGGTAGGATGATTCCTTAAGTAGCCGTACTCAGTAGGATCATTCCTTAAGTAGCCATACTCAGTAGGATCATTTCTTAAGTAGCCATACTTGTTAGAATCATTCCCTAAGTAACCATAATCGGTAGGATCATTCTCTAAGTGAACATACTCGTAAGGATCATTCCCTAAGTAACCATAATCGGTAGGATCATTCCTTAAGTAGCCATACTCGGTAGAAGCATTCCCTAAGTAGCCATACTCGGTAGGATCATTCCCTAAGTAAACATTCTCGGTAGGATAATTCCGTAAGTAACCATACTCGGTAGGATAATTCCGTAAGTAACCATACTCGGTAGGATCATTCCCTAAGTAAACATACTCGGTAGGATAATTCCGTAAGTAACCATACTCGGTAGGATCATTCCATAAGTAGCCATACTCGGTACGATCATTCCCTATGTAGCTATACTCAGTAGGATCATTCTCTTTGTAGCCATACTCGGTACGATCATTCTCTAAGTAGCTATACTCGGTATTCTGTGGCTATGAGGTTAAACAAAAACGATGCGTAATGTATTTTACTTACGCGAATTATTTCGAACGGCTAAAACAATAATCCATTGTATTTTACGATATTTTTATAAGTCAATGAACAACCATAATACATGATTACGCTTACCAAATTATACATGCACAAAGTGTTGATAGTACTGATAATAAGAGGGCAATGGGCCCTAAGGCGCTCACCTGAGAGCCAAGGGGACTATTCTGAAAAAATGCAAGCTGATTCATGAAGATTGGACCAAAAAAGTGACTCTTAACATCTTATTTTTATATTTAACCTAGTGACATTGTTTTTGAGCTCATATGACCCAGTTTCAATCTCTGGCAAGATTTAATTGGAACAAATGTTCTGACAAGGTTCATGAAGATTGGAAAATAAATGTGGCTAATATAGCGTCAACAAGTTTTCACTGTAGCCATATAAGGAAAACTGCCCCGCCCCCCGGTGGCTATGTTTTTCAACAAACCATAACCATTTTCAAATTTTCAAACTCAGCCGAGCTATCGTTAGAATAAATGTTCTGATCAAGTTTCATAAAGATTGGATAATAAATGTGACTTCTAGAGTGTTAACAAGGTTTTACTATAGCCATATAAGGAAAAATACCACGCCCCCTTGTAGCCATCTTTTTCAACGGATCGCAACCATTTTCGAACTCAGCCCAGATATCATTAGTACAAATATTCTGACCTAATTAATGAGTATTGGACCAAAAATGTGACTTCTAGAGTGATAACAAGGTTTTACTAAAGCCATATAAGCAAAGCTGCCCCGCCCCCTGGCGGCCATGTTTTTTTTCAACAGACTAGAACCATTTTCGAACTCATCCAAGATATCATTAGAACAGATGTTCTGACAAAGTTTCATGAAGATTGGACAATAAATGTTACTTTTAGGGTGTTAACAAGGTTTTACTAAAGCCATATAAGGAAAACTACCACGCCACCTGGCGGCCATGTTTTTCATCCAATCGACACTATTTTCAAACTCGTCCAAGATATTATTGTGACACATGTTCTGACCAAGTTTCATGAAGATTGGACGAAAAATGTGACTTCAAGAGTGTTAACAAAGTTTTACTATAGCCATATAAGGAAAACTGCCCCGCCCACTGGCGGCCATGTTTTTCATCCAACCGGAACCATTTTCGAACTCGTCAAAGATATTATTGAGACACATGTTCTGACCATGTTTCATGAAGATTGGACAATAAATGTGGCCTCTAGAGTGTTAACAAGGTNTATTTTTTTTCTTTTATAGCCGCGATCTGCAGTTTATTAATATAATACTTATTTTGATCGACTAATTCAAAACCTATGGAATATATATGTTCAATGATGTAAGCATCCATTAGAACGTCATATTGAGCATGATAATTTTGGAAACTTGAACACATGCATAGGGACAATCTCCGTTCATTAAGTAAAGCCTGATATAATAATCAGCTTCGCGTATTAATAATACATTATTTCGAAAATAACAATGGAAAAACAATACCCCCAACAATTACAACGTCTGATAGGCGTAACCAACTCTATCTTAATTACCCCGACTTTTCGCAACCATAAACCACGCTATCTTAATGCGTTCTGACATAAATGTCTCGTCGGTTACTTACGAGACATTGCGAGATGGCGCGATAACGAGAAACAATCTGTGTTTTTCTTGGCATTACAGCGGTATTCCGTCATAATTGTGTATGTTCGCCAGAAACAAATACCTTGCTGTACAGTCAGTAAGCATTTCGTTATCTTGATAACTACAAATAGTCATTGGAGTTTGTTTGCCATAATAATAAACAAAACATTAACTAATAATAACTATTTATCCTACTTAAAAGCAAGGAGAAATGCAAAAAAAAATAACAAAATGTTGATGCATGTAAACATAAAGTAAGTTGATACGGCAAAAATCAATCAGGAATGAAAATAATTAAAAAATTTTTTAGATGTATACTGTAATAGACATACGTATACAAGATAAATGTGGGGAATTGTGTTGGGCAATTTTTGCATCTTAATTGATAAGGAAATTGCTCCATTCTTTTATCTTTCTTAAAACTTGATTATTTGTTTTTAAAAGTACAATATATAACACAGCGTTTGGGTCGAAATTATAAAGCATTTTGAAAAATGAAGAATCTTTATAAAACTATTTTCTTACATGTAACTAACATAACTTGTGCATTATATAAAAAAGGTAATTGTTTTGTCCGTATACAAAATAGTTTCAATAAGAAGAAACATATGACACCAAATTAAAAATAAAAATAAAAACAACAACATCCGAAAAATCAGCATCTATTGTGAAACATTTTCAATATTTATTCGATTTATGGACTCTGTCTTTTGCCAGAAACATTCTGATCTGCTGAACGCCTATTTTTAAAGAACACAACTCAGTCAGCACATCTTTGATAAGCCAGTTCAGGTCGCTGGAATTTCGTATTCCAGGAAAACCATCAATGTAGCACCCGTTCTGAACCGTTCATTAATCTTCGTGCATGTCAGTGAGGATAGAGCTTTCTCGCTGCACGCGCAATTTGCAAGGTACAAATGGGGTTAACTATCCACACGTGTACAGATGCGTGCGAATTTCACCCGCGTTCAGTAGGCAAAACGAGAGCAACAACGCCTGTGTTGATTCTTGAAAGCTGCGATTGTTTAGGCTGTAACACACTTGAAAGTTTTCGAATCAATCTATGTCGATGTTAAATGTGCGAGATTTACTAGGCTTGTAATAGATGTGACAATGAACGCATCAAATCCAGGAAAGCAATTACTTTTACAGAAGCTGTTAAACACTGTAATGTTCATGTTTTATATTATAAATGTTTTTGTCGCAAGCACAGAGTATCTGCGGTAATGGTGATTCAATTATGGGCCTTTTATCTTTACTATCTACTAGCTATTGTTTTGTCAGGGTGTTGTACCATCTGAGCAAGGTTGAAAACATGAAAGTGTAATTGACCCGCGTCATGCGAAAATAAATCTTACGCAATATGCAGCCAGCGCAGCTCCAGACCAGCCTGCTCATTCGCGCGATCTGACAAGGAGCTACACTGTCTGCTTTTAAGTCACGAAATGTTCAGTGGCCTCATATGCAGACATTGAAGCTCCTGAAAAGTCTCCGCGAATGCCCGGGCTAGTCTGGAGCTAAGCTGGGCGAATATGACATAAGCCCCATTTTCGCATGGCGCGACTCGATGAGTACCACTCACATACATTGGGGGTAACGTTTGTAATGTTTTGTATGTTCAACATTTTACTGACCAAACGCATAACATAGAACTCATTAAACAATAAGATGCTCTTGCAATAAAGAAGTTCTTGTTACGCTGCAAGAATCATAAACGATAATACAAGTTTTAGAAACATAATTAACTAGAGCTTAGTCACAGACAAAACAGCCGACCCCTATGGGATTTTCATTAGTGTTATTAACCTAGCTCATGTAATGTTTAGTTATGGCAGGAAGAATATATAAGTGTTCAATTATTTGTGTAACCACAGCAACCACAATTCTGTTCCTACAAATGAGCTGAAGTTACTTGCATATCGCCATATGGCCCTTTATTTAAATAGTGGGTATCAGCAACCTATCGACAGTTCTAGCACTTTTTTTATTGTCACGGGAGCGAGATTCTAGTTTTCATGTATTTCTGTAACCGTAGGAACCACAACGTTTGCCTCACAAATCAAAGCGCTGAAGGCACTGAAATTGTTCGCTATTGCATAATCTTAGACGCAACTCAGTTCTCAAAATTATGTTATAGCTTATTATATCGCAAGTTTGAAATGAACACAACCCATTCAAATTTATAAAGAGTGTGTCTTAAAGCACAGGTCAAGATGTGTGTGCACTGTTTATCCTCATATGTATGTTATAGAGATAACTAAGACAAAATGTGCGCATTGCACAGGCTAATCAGTGTGCACAGGCTAATCTTATTTGACATGCATTAAGCCCTGTTTTCCCTAAAAGCAGCCAATATGTACAGATTTCAATGATAAACTCTCCAATGTCGTCGCACAATATGTTAAACACTGTTTATTACATACACACTCGATAAACCGCTAAGTGATTTAAATGTAAACAGCGTGTTTAAAGAGAAGAAAATTCGCCAGATCTGTCTGTAGTGTATCTGTATAAACAGGCAGATGAGGTGCTTATCGTTCCTGGCGTAGTTAAGCAGCATACTGAATTGCAAAACTCCCTCTACATTAGTTGTCCACTAGCGCGAACAACTAAAAACTAAAATGACGGGTATTCCCTTATTGCGCTATATCCACATACTTAGTTTAATCACCTGATCTGATTCTCTTTTTGAGTTATCGCAGGGTCAATATTTTTAGGATGCACATACAGACGGACGGACAGACGAACACACTGAAATAACGTACACATTTGCCCTATTGTCCTTTATCCACATACTGAGTTTCATCAACAATATTAAGTACTTTTTTATTATCGTAGGATCCAGATTTTCGGACAATCGGACAAACGAACAAAACTGAAATAACGTACATATTATCCAAACGACCCTTTATCTGGTTACCAAGTTTCATGAGCCTAGCTGACATACTTTCTGTGTTATCGCAGGTCCAGATTTAAGTTTTTCAATTATTTCTGTAAATGTAGCATATGTGACCATAGCAGCCACATTTTTATCAACATGCATATTCCCCACATCAACATACACAGTTTCAACAACCTAGCTTCAGTATTTATTGTGTTATCGCAGGATCCATACTTAATGTTTACATTATTTCCCTAACCATAGCAACCACAAGTTTTATCCGACGAAAAAAGCTGAACGAACTTGCATATTTCCAATAAGGCCCTCTATCCACATAACAAATTTTATCAATCTACCTTAATCTCTTTTTGAGTTATCGTAGGATCCAGATTCGGACGTACAAACGGACGGACGGAACGACGGACAGACGGACTGACCAAGGGTAAACATATAGTCCCCCTCAGGTTATATCGGTTGATGACTCATAATTGTTTCATCATCATGTGTCTTACAATTCTCACATATCGAATATTCACACATCTGTTGCAATTATTCGGTGAGCTTCACGTTAGTCTTTGCTAATAAACAAAATGTGTACATAGTTCGTTTGTTTTTATAACCTCAATAGATAACTAAAGTCAGATGACGATTCAAAATTTAACGCCAGTCCGAGGTCCAATAAATCTCATGGGGTGAAAAGGGGATATTTTTTAAGGTGGGGCATACGACGGAAGCGCTACTTATATTTCTGCTTTAGCTTAATCCCTAATCTTGGCACTCTATCATTCAAATTATTCCGTAAAAAGGCAGCATCACTGGTGCATAAGGCGAAACAAACCCGCAATAACCATGATACCATCCGGTGTGAGTCATAAGGACTTAACGGAATGCTTCGCCAATGTTCTATGCTGATGGAACTTGTTGGGTGTAACGGGGCAAAATGTACCTTATCTGCATGCGTTAATTAGAGTAACAAATGGCAAGGCTTCCCAAAGCGACGCGACTATTATCTAGCGTTCACCCACAATTTTCCCGCCAATTTACGAACCCCCTATTTCATCCGCTCAGTGTCAGAAGCGCATAACAGCATTTAGCGTACACATAATGCTCATCGGACCGCCTGTCTGTAAACGGTTAATTTGCTAATTATTCTTTAACACATTCGAACAGAATCCCAAAGGGCAAGGGGTCAGTAGCTGATAGTTTGATTATTGCAAATTGTTACATTGCATATGCGAAGTACCGGAAGTGGCTACTTACCCGGTGGTGACCGATGCCACGCCGATAAATACGGCTCCGACAAAAATGAGTATGACTCCAAGTATCAACAGGCCGACGACAGTCTTCTGCGGGATGAGCCATTGGTGGAAGCGACTGGTCGCCACCCGGGTCACGGTTGGCTGACCTTTGACACCAATCATTCCAACCACTGATCACGCCCTTAATCAATATCCCATGAATGCACCTGTAAATTTCCTGTAATAATATCTTTAGCAGATTGAAACTCCTTTAGGCGCCTCCTATGTCGCATCGGACAACACAGGAAATTTCCAGAAACTTACTAGTCGACTGTTACTTAGTAATGTAACATGTAATCTTGTATTGAACACAATCAGTTTGACTACTCGTTCACAAAAACACCGAGCGCACATAAGGTAAGGCGCATAGTTTCGTGTTCGCAGACATGCACCCCTCTCCTGTGCAGATTCCAGCCCTGCGTTTCCAAGCCAACACCTGTATAATCGTTAAATTCCAGTGATCCTTCCAACAATACATCCAGAGAACAATGTTATCGTGCGCGAATTATCCCAGAAACAAATAGCCCGCTGATAATGGCCTGGGCATTCACCTTCTACATGCAAATATTTACGCCAGAAATCTGGCCAGCAAGTCAATTAATATCCAAACTCATTCGGACCTACAGTATTTCCGCAAAAGATTGTTATGAATAGAACACTGTCTGAAGGTTATTTCGACAAATTTAATGGTTTTCTGAGCGTTCCTGTTGGTACCTTGCCGTTTCCGCCGCATTATGGTGAAATGCGTGCAGCGCCGGGAGCCTTTCCTCGAATATTTGTTTTCTAGGTTACAGCTAGCGGGTATCCGGTTACAAATGGGGGCGGTAAACTAGTGTGTGCTACATTTCTCTTCTGTTATCGGCGCTTTGCCTGAAATAGAAAATTAGTCTTGTTTCTGTTGTTCTCGTTTTGATGTTACAAATATTCGTAACGCTTATTCAACAATATCAAACTAGTGCGCGCGAATATTGAGGGATTGGGAAATGAACTAACAAGCAGATTTATTGATTCACTGTCTGTCCGGCCGTCGTTAAGTTCACCCATTCCTCCGTCAGTTCTAGGATGTTGCGTACATGTTTGCATGCATGATAACGTTATTTTCAATTATTAAGCAAAATTCATTGGTTGTTTCCGAGTTAAGGTCGGCACCAAAATAAAAAGGGTCGGTCGGGTAAGTAGAAAAAACACTTTTACGCCTGATTACCCTCTCCCCCNCCCCCCCCCCCCCAAGAATTAAATTCATCAATGAATAATGCAGGCTTTTAAGCAAGCATACTGGTTTAGTGATTTAGAACGCATTCTCAATAGGCCTATTGCAGATGACTCCTGGAGTAGAATACTTTCTTTATTAAATGTTATACATTCATGGCTAAATAATTCCCTTCAGATCAAGACATATCATGAAATCACGTAATTACTATTTCTTACATGCACAACCGCGTATGTGCTATCATCGAAAATCAAATGAGTCGTGTTCTGAGAAAACTGGGCAAAATGCTTGTGCGTAAATTGTCAGTTCGCACAGGCTAATCAGGGACAACAATTTCCACTTTTATGGAATTTTTCGTTTAAATGATGTCTTTTCTTAGCGAAAATCCAGTTTAGGCGGAAAGTGTCGTCCCGGATTGGCCTGTGCGGACTGCACAGGCTAATCTGGGATGACATTTTACGCACATGCATTTTTTTTCCAGTTTTCTCAGAACACGACACAAATTTTTGATCAAAGACGCTTAGACGAAACAACTGCAACTGAAACCAAATGGGTGGAAACACGGTTATTCATTCCCAATGCCTTTTAACCACGTTTGAACTTCATTTTATAACATAGCTATCAGTTTTATTACCAAAACTTCAATTCCAATCAATACGTCGGACGGAAATCTCGCTCATATTTGTACTCAACACCCGCTGTTAAGAGAATGTAAATACCGTCATTTAAAACCTTTAAATTGATACTGTTATTAGGTTCTTAAACTCGTAAAATGGGTCAAGTACTTGATAAGAACTGAAATTCGTTCTTTATTTGTGTCGTGTTCTGAGAAAACTGGGCAAAATGCTTGTGCGTAAATTGTCATCCCAGATTAGCCTGTGCAGTCCGCACAGGCTAATCAGCGACGACAATTTCCGCTTTTATGGAATTTTTCGTTTAAATGATGTCTCTTCTTAGCGAAAATCCAGTTTAGGCGGAAAGTGTCGTCCCGGATTAGCCTGTGCGGACTGCACAGGCTAATCTGGGATGACACTTTACGCACAAGCATTTCGCCCAGTTTTCTCAGAACACGCCACATTTAGTTAAGATCTTACGGCTCGCGCTTTAATGAATGAATACGCTTTAGTTAAAAAGACACACGCTGTTCACGATAAATGATACTTTCAACTGTTTTAAGAATGTGCCCGTAAACGCTGCATTAATGATTTTTTCTGCATTTTATTAAGATCATTTGATTTCAAAGTTTTTATAAAAAATATATAGTAATGTTGCATCTGCGCGTAAAAATCAAAAGTCTTGTTATATTTTAGTGGATTTTTTAATTTTGGCCTTATGATATTTGACATATTTTACATTACCTAAATTTGTTTTAATAATTTAAACGAGTATTTGTTTGTGACTTTTCACCGTTTTCAAAAGTATTGCAGTCAGATCAGGTCAGTTAACGTACTCTCACTTTTTCTGGGAAAAGCTTGTTTACGAGAATCTAGGGCTTTGTCACAAAGTTACTTAAAATACCTCCACACCGCTTTGACACAAGAATATGAGCCATGGCTGATTTCAAGGGCACACAACTCAGAAATAAAACAACGTCGAAATGAAAAATAACATGAAAGATAGTTATAATTATATCTTGTGTTATTGAATTGGTAATTACATATTACGGAGACACCGTAAAGAGGAACTATTACAGTTACTTTACATAATTTTTTTACAGACAATTAGCAGCAGCGCATAACCTTGTAATAAAACAAATATGCCCACTATCATGAATAAGTATATACCCCAAATCATAAATATAAAAAGGCATCGGAAGGTATAATTATTTCAATAACATAATTACATACTTCTCGCTTTGTGAAGTGTGAGCATAAATCCTAAGTTGTGTTTAGTAAAACCATATAATGTAAATACCGTGTATCGCACTTCAAATCAAGGCCAATAATGAAATATCGTACGTAAGTTATCCATGTTCAAAGTGTCTGATTTCCGTGCTTGTTTGAAGGTAAGTACAAGTTCTCTGTTTACAGAATGGGCACGGAATCTAATAATGGATCGTATGTTGCTGTTCTGTTGCATATCTACTAGATATGAGCCGCGCTCTGTGAAAATGGGGTTTAATGCATGTGCGTAAAATGTCGTCCAAGATTAGCTTGTGCAGTCCGCACAGGCTAATCAGGGACGACACTTTCCCCTTTTATTGTATTTTGTTGTTTAAAGGAAGACTCTTCCTGACAAAAAGCCAGTTTAGGCGGAAAGTGTCGTCCCTGATTAGGCTGTGCGAACAGCACAGGCTTATCTGGGACGACACTTTACGCACATGCATTAAACCACCTTTTCACAGAGCTCATATGCTGATTTAAGTCACTCTTTACAGATGTCATTCATTGAAACGAACTTTAAATGTTGCAAAGGAATATTTAAGAATATTTTACGCGTCCGTTTTTAAATGCCTTCATTAAGCGTGGTTCATTAGTAGTAAACAACATAAGTTAAATGAATATCGCCTATACTCATATCAACATGTACTATTGATGTATACAGCCCAACGCTGTCTGTATTCTTAAGTGGTTAGTGGTTTACGGTTAATTGCGAACGCAAGACGAAAACTGTCTTGCATAAGTATGGACGCAAACAAATTTAAAATATATGTATAAATTAAATAATATTTAAAAAAAAATGTTTATGTTTTTTTTTTCAGTAAATCGCATAACACAGCAGTTTAATTTTTTAACCAATTGGCATTAAGAAAACGTCTGGTTAACGTCGGGTTTTGCTCCGAAGCTCCTCTAGTAGCATCCCTTTGTTAATCATATGTGATTGGTAATATTGGACAAATGCTAATTTTTACTTGCTAGCTGCATTAAGAACAATGATATACTTCAATAATTCTTAATTAAAAAAAAAAAAAAAATCACGGCAATATGGTTATTCAACGTGTGCCGTTCACGACCAGGGCCGTCATCCATTGACGAGCATTATAACATACGAAATATGAGTTTAATGATAATACAAACAGGATGGTATAATTTACCATAATGGTCTTTTAGCACAAATGGATATCAGCTATATGACAAATTAGTCTTTTAGGTAATAAAACGTCAGGTTTTATGCTTTATGCTTCAGGGATTTAACTGTTTCAAGAAGACACATAGATAAACATCTAGGCTATACTGTCTTTCCTGTCGCCATGTTTGCATTGCGTAAGGGTTCACAACACTACATTACATGCGTCAGGCGAAGAGACAATCGGTTGGAAAGTATGCGATAGGTAGACGAAAGCGAAAGTCACTACTGGTTTTGTGAAGTAGTTACGTAAAGAACATCAACAGCCCAACTCTTCACATTTTGCTTGTACTTGTAAGATTTTAACGCATAGTAGCACGTGCACAAACCCCATTAATTTACTTGTACATGTATAACGTTTTTTTTTTTTTTTTTTTTTTTAATCATATCAGTATTTTGAAATGTCACAATTCAGATTGTGTCGTTAACATTGATCACAGTCATGGGTATAAATAGAATATGAGATATTGCTTTATGTCCGTTTCAAATTCTCAATTCTTTATAACTTATTCTTGTGTATCTTTTTCCGCAATACTTATAATCAGATACTTATAATAAACTTAATCTCTCATATTCCTTAACATCGCGTTTCTTACAAATGATCGTGAAGATCAAAAGTATGAATCATCATTTACATTTATATCACCGTCAGGTTAATTAATTTACCTGATTAATAAATGATGATAAATAAATGTTATTGTGAACTTATGTTCTACCTATAAATTGTTCTCCATATGCTAGCAAATCCTCAAAGAACTGGAGAAAACACGCTTAAATCATTACTAGTATAATACATTTCATCTTCATGGTACAACTCTCTTTGATAACGAATCGAATTTCGTACATTTTTATCTCTTAGTTCTACACAGTTAGAAAGTGTAAAACTCATTAACCTTATTGGTAGTCATTACAGACCAATATCCGTGTCAGGGATTACATTCCTCCGCTAACCCGACCGTTGTGCAAATACGCGGAGTAATCTGAGGTAACTAACAACGGTCAGGATTTTCGCAAATTAACAAACGAAGGTTGGACAAGAATTTAAGTTTCATGAATAAAGTTAAATGTATAATAATACTTTTTTTCACGTGAACTGAAAATGCATTCGTCGTAACGACCAGTTTTGTTCCGTATTAATTCCGTATGCATGCCGATGCAGATTCAAATCAACAGAAAAGAACTATATCAGTGACCGTGAAATTCTTTGAATTAGTGACTTCAGACGATGCATAGAATTGCAAGTGGGTGAATGCAGGTCATTAAAAGACGGGCGGAGTACAGAAGAATTAATTCTCGTGCATTATCTTTAAAAAATAAACACCATGAAAAATAAGAAATGCACATTCCAATGTATGCTATCGGCGAAAATCAAATGTTTAGTCTTTGAAGAAGCAGCTGCAACATTAACAAAATGGAGATACAAAATGGCAGTTAATCCCAAGGCTATATATACTCCTTTTAATCAAATGTGAACTTCATTAAACTGTATAGCTATCAGGTTTCTTACCAAAACTTCAACTTCAATCAATACATCTGACGGAAATCTCGTTATATTTATTCTCAACAACCGCTGTTTAAAGAATGTTAATGCAGTCATATAAAAGCTTAAAAATGATACTGGTATTAGGTTCTTAAACTCACGGAATGGGTCAAATACTTGATAAGAAACGAAATTTATTCATGAAATTCTTTATTAATTGAGTACAGATCCTACAACTCGCGATTAAATTGATATACACGTCAGTTAAAAGAACACACGCTGTTTTGTTAATGGTACTTTGAATGGTACTTTGAATATATTAGTATGCGCTGTATTAACGACTTTTTATATATGTAACTATTGAGATTTGATCACGATCTATTATGACTAAGTCTAGATCTATAATGAAAGATGTAGTTAAAGTTGGTTTATATAGCTTCCTCTTTCGGTTTTGTGATTTTTGCTTTGACATGCGTTTTTATTACTTGAAAAGGGTATATTCATTTCAACGGATACATTGGTCAGAATGTAAATCTATATTAATTAACAAATTGCTACTTGTCAAGTATTTTGTCCGTTGACAAAGTTTTGGGTAATATTTGTCTAGTAAATAAAAACAAGAGGACTACTATTTTACAAGCAAAAAGGCGGATTTAGTTATTGTTTTGCAACGAACAAATTTCGTGCAAGTGTTATTTTGTTGTTACAAGTCGATGATGTGATTAATGTTATTAATCTTATTAAAGTCGAAATTTCGAAGAAATGTACAACTTTTAAATAAGGCATCAACAGTTTTTATAAAATTAACAAAGAGTACATTCCAGTAAATGGAAAAATGTTAACACTCACTTTGCAAGGTATACTCTCCAACAGAAACGAACGCTCCATTTTAACGTCACTGTTCGCTCATAACTAATGAAAGTCAAAGAAAGTAAGGCGTAGCTATCACAAATCTCTATGAAAGAACTATCCGTGTGACCATCGTTATTTTATGGGCCATATCAACTCGAGCAGTATGAATGTAGCAGATAAGCTAGCGAATGGTACGTATACAAAACGTTGAGTTAAACCTTGACAAACAAACGTGACCCGCATTTCACCTCCTAAATAGTTTTGTGAATGAAACTCGCTGTGTTGAACACACAATTAAAAGCATTAGCACGTCTTGTGTTTATAAAAATAAGCATACCATTTGAATAATTTGATAACTTAATATCCAAATATAACATGAATACAAACACATTTGTTTATTATTGTCATTAAAATATTTAAGCACTTTTTAAAGTTATTTTATATTTAATATTTCTTATAACGATTTGCTATTTCTGAATAATACATATTATAGAAAGTCATGGTCTTATACGTACAAAGTGGTTTGGTAGACGAGACAGATGTTGCATACATGCTTTCTATGCAACAATGTTTGTAACAGAGGGCACTTAATTTTGATTATTGAATAAATCATATTTTATATTTACAAGTGAGTTCGCCCAATATCACAGCGCAGATATATATATATATATATATATATTTATATATATATCGTAATTTATAATTATGGCGTTGTTGCACTACTGCATTTCTTAAACACTCTTGTTTTTGATATCATTTGCGTGAATACAGGTTTAAATATTTAAACACTGTGCCTTTAATGTCGTAAAGATTAACAACAGCCAGCAGATCCATATCAAAGAAAAATGCATCGATGCAGCATTCATACTTCAAATTCGAAAATAAATGTTTTAACCTACTTCGATTAACTTGCATTTAACATCCCGGATTTAAAACATGATTCGTTGCTTTCTATGTAGCCAATTGATTTTGCTTTGATTCAAATTTTTTTAATTGTATAATGTTTAGAATATATTTCCAAATATATTTATTGCATGTACAACAATTAAGACAATATTTGTTTATTGGTATTGATACCGGAAGATTCTGTATAATACTGTATAATATGGAAGCTTAAAAAAACATGAATCATTGTATCATGTACATATCAATGTAGGTTTTTAAATATTACGACAACATATATTTGAATAACATATGCTACATACACATCACAATACATGTGTAGTATCAGAATAATTATTCAATGTTTAAAGACTGCATATGAAACAACCTTAAACCATTCCCTTACACCTGGTCTCCAAAATATTCCAACAAACAAATTACCAAAACCCACTGGACCTTTTAGCACAGTTTTATCACTGACAATTCAATACGAGCAAGTAACCATTAACTTTATTGGCTGTAATTACAGACCCATCATCGTGTTTAGATCGGAGATTGCATTCCTTCTCTTACCCCCGTTGTGCAAACACGGATGTAAATATGAGGTCAACAGACCACCGGTCAAACGTTTTAAAGTTTCTTTTCAATAGCTTGAGCCATGAAGGAGTAATTTGCTCAACCAACATATACTTTTTCACAAGTAGACTGTTTACATATGGGCACGAGATCTAATACTGGATAGCATGTCGCTTTCCTGTTGCATATGTACTAAATATGCTGTTTTACAGTCACTCTTTAATGCTGAAATTCATTGAAACGAACTTACAAATGCTGCAAACAGAATATTTTACGCGTCCGAACGTTGTTAAGTGTCTTTAACAACGGTGGTTTATAAGAAGTAAAGTCCATAAGTTAACCCATTTATGCCTAGTGGACTCGCCCATCCTTCTAAATTGGATCAATTTATTTCCAAAGTTAGGGATGTCTAGTATATTTTATTTCTATATTAAGAATATTTCTTACAGAAATTCTTTTAAGCAAACAGCGCAGACCCTGATGAGACGCCGCATCATGCGGCGTCTCATCTGGGTCTACGCTGTTTGCCAAGGCCTTTTTGTCTAGACGCTAGGCATAAATGGGTTAAATGAATATCTCTGTGACAACTTCTACTCATATCAAAGTGTAATATTGATGTACACAGACCGACATTGGTTAACGTCGGGAAGTGCTCCTAAGCTCTTCAAGTAGCATTCTTTTGTTAATCTTATTAAATTTGTTATATTGGATACAAGCTATTTTTACTTGCTAGTTCGCATTGTGTGCAACAATACACTTCAAGACATCTTAATTTCAAAATAATCTCACGGCAACATGTTCATTCAACATGGGCCGTTGACGACCAGTTACGTCATTCATTGACGAGCATTATAAAATACGATATACGAGTTTAATGATGATACAAACATGATGTTATAATTTACCCTTATAGTCTGTAAGCACATATGGATATCAATTATATGACAAATTAGTCTTTAAGGTGTTTATACATCAAGTTTTATGCTTTGGTCAGGTTTTATCCGTTTCGGTCCTTATCCACCAATTATTAGGTTTTTATCCATTTCAACAGAGCATGTTGGTTTGGACGCCCTTGGTGTGCATATGCAGAGGGATATACGCTAAATTGTAAACGGGCATTGCAACAAGTATATATCATATTATAAACAACACAATTACATAGCCATTTAAAGACTTTAAGTATTTTTTAAAGATGTAAACAAAATAAACACAATAGTTTCTTGACTTAACGTCATATTCGTTGACACAAATACTCGTTTGATCAATTGCGACATACATGTATATAACAAATCAACCTATACATAAAGACACTACTGAGAAACAACAAGGCCATAATGGCTTTCATGTCGCCATGTTTGAACTGCGTAAGGGTCACTAACAAGGGTCAGCTTATCCGGGTACTAGCCTTAGTTGTTGCAATTTTACAACACTACATAACATTTGTCAGAACATAAACGCAGAGAAGGTTGGAAGGTATGCGAGCGTAGAATAAAGCGATGACTGGGTTTGTGAAGTATTTACGTAGAGAACAACAATGTTGTTTGCATTGAACAAAGTGATGGATCGAGATTGAATATGAGATATTGCTATCTTTCCGTTTCAAATTCTTAATTTTTTATTACGAATTCGTGTGTATCTATACCGCAATACATTGTATTTATGAAAAGGTACTTATAACGAAATTAAATTATCATATACCTGTAAATCGCGGTTCCTACGAAAATCAAAAGCATGAATCATCATTTTAACTTATATCACTGTCAGGTTAACTAATTTATATGATAAATACATGTATATGATGATAAATAAATGTAATTGTGTAACATATTTAACCTATGAATTGTACTCCATGTGCTAACAAGTCCTGATTAAACTGGGGGGGGGGGGGTGGNGGGGGGGTGGAACACGCTTAAATCATTACTAGTATTACACATTTCATCGTAATAGTGCAAGTCTCTTCGATAAATTTCGCACATTTTTATCGCCCAGCTCTACAAAGAAGGTCAACATCATTAACCTTATTGGTAGTCATTACAGACCAATCTCCGTGTCAGGGATTACATTCCTCCGCTAACCCGACCTTTGTGCAAATACGCGAAGTAATCTGAGGTAACCAGGTCAACTGTCGGATTTTCGCATATTAACAAACGTAGGTTGGACAAGAAATTATGTTGCAGGAATAAAGTTAAATGTATTATATTCTTTTTCACGTGAACTGAACATGCATTTGTCGTTGCGACAAATTATGATTTGTATTAATTCCGTATGCATGCATATGCAAACAGATTCAAATAAACAGAAAAGTACTATAGCAGTGACCGTGAGATGATTTCAAATTGCTGACTTCAGACGATACATAGAATTGTTTCGTGAACATATGTTTTCAAGAAAAGATATTTTATATATCTTTGTTGCTTGGATTCCTTGCTAAGTTCCACAGTTGTCTCACAAGTTTGAACAATATGACCAGCTATGCTAACTTCTCCTCTCTAATAGATTATTAATGTTTTATTCTTTGGTTCAGCGAACTCAATTGTAAATGGTGTTCACGACTGTATACAAAATGGGTTCTCCCTAATAAAAGCTCGGTAGATCCTATTCATAAATCGGCATTGTCAAATGATGTTCGTATAAACATTAATGCCGTCATATTGTTTTGTAATGGTAAGATGACGTCATTGATAAGTGAGGGTGAATGAAGGTCATTAAAGACGCGCAGATTATAGAAGAATACATTCTCGTGCATTATACTCAAAAATAAACACTAAGAAAAATAAGATCGTTTTAGAAATGAAACAATATGTTTTCTATTAGAGTTTGTGGTCGAATAGCCCACACATCTACACTTCTGACCGTGGGTTGTTAGATTATTAACCGTTTTAGAAAACCAAATTATGCCTTAACCATAATTCCTTGGGCTAAGTGATGGTACGCGAACTGGTAAACAACGTGTTTAAATCCTCGTACCGAACTTGTAGCTTCCGAAAGGATCACAAGAAAAGGTTACCACGTTACTTTACTGCGGCCTCAACGGCCCTCTGATAAACGTCGAAAAACAACCTTCTTTATCTCATCGTAGAATACTTACACTCAAAAACAACAGAACTCTTAGTCCGACTTCTAAGGCCCATCTACGTATAATTATATAGTTCAGAATCTCAGAGTGCGAGAAGCCATCAGCTTCAGAATCTCAGAGTGCGAGTAGCCATTAGCTTAGTAGACAGTTATTACTCTGGGTACCCAGTCCACCCCTGTTATTACCTCTGATTATAATTAAATGACCATTATTTTAAAATAAAAAGTAGCAGAATGCCAAATTTGTAGTTAAAACTGTTAAGTTCATCACAAGTTGACAGCACTTCATAGTGGCTTAAAAGTATGTTTGTCAAGTAATTGGTCTTATGTCAGGTTCACCAAATTATGTCATCGAAAACACATAATTTCTGATGAACGACGGGGACTTGTTCATCCTTACCCTAATACGGGTCAGTGCAAGCTGTAATAGGCTAAATAGGGTGGCAAAATGTGGTTTAACATGTACATTTATTTCTGGGGTAATTTGTGTTTCCACAAATCTATGAAACTTATCGATAGTGTGTAGAAACAATTTAACTCTTTCAGTGCTGGAACCGAATTGTGAAGGCCTTTGCAAACAGTCTGGATCCAGATGAGACGCCACAGACCGTGGCGTCTCATCAGGATCAAAACTGTTTACTATTCTGATAGTATTCTGTGAAAAAAATCGAAGAAAATGCTAATTTTAGAAATTCAGCAGACATCATTTTAACAGACGACAAATTTCCCAGCATGCAAAGGGTTAAGTCATGCACATTCCCATGAAAATGCTATGATTATCACCAAAAACATTAAATGCTTAGCCTTAGAAGAAGCAGCTGCAACATTAACAAAATAAAGATCAAAAAATGGCAGTTAGGCTATATATACGCCTTTTTATCAAATGTGAACTTCATTAAACTGTTTAGCTATCAGGTTTCTGAACAAAACTTAAATTTCATTCAATACATCTGACGGAAATCTCGATCATTTTTATGCTAAACGACCGCTGTTAAGAGAAAAAATTCAGTCATATTAAAGCTTTAAATTGAAACTGTTATAATGTTCTAAAACTTATAAAATGGATCAAATACTCGATAAAAAAAATATTTATTCATGAATTTTTGTATTAATTTAGTACAGATCCTACGAATCGCGGTTAAATTGATATACACGTCAGTTAAAAGAACACACGCTGTTTTGTTAATGGTACTTTGAATGGTACTTTGAATATATTCGTATGCGCTGTATTAACGACTTTTTAGTCACGTTATTATTAAAATATGATCAAGATCTATATCGAAATATACAGATTAAAGTTGGTTTTAACTACTTTCTACCTCTCGGCTGCGTGTTTTTTGTCACATGCCTTTCATTACTTGAAAAATATATATTCGTTTCAACGGATACAGTCATCAGCGTGAATAACGATATTAATTAACAAATTGCTATTTGTCAAGTTATTTTTCTGTTGACAAAGTTTTAGATATATTTTTCTGGTGAATACAAAATCGAGGATTTATTTGTTTCATTCATTAACGCATTTATGCCTAGCGTCTAGAAAAAAAAGGCCTTGGCAAACAGCGTAGAACCAGATGTGACGCCGCATGATGCGGCGTCTCATCAGGGTCTGCGCTGTTTGCTTTAAGGAATTTCTGTAAGAAATATTCTAAATATAGAAATAAATATACCATACATCCCTATTTTTCGAAATAAATTGATCCAATTTAGAAGGATGGAAGAGTCCACTAGGCATACATGGGTTAATTTTTTCATTCATTAATTTCAAATCTTTGGACAAACAACCTAAGACAAATTCAAAGACGGAGTGATTTATTGTTTTGCAAAGAATCAATTCCTTGCAAGTGCCATTTTATTGTTTCAATTTGATTATTTTATGAATGTTTATTAATCAACTACACACTATGTCCAGGGTATATCTGAATCTGAAATTAGAGATTGGTTAGTAATATAAAATACTCCTTGCAAAATGCAGCGAATAATCGGAATGTGGTTGCATACAATATATACAATATATACATACACTTTATTTGCATGTGTGAAATTTCACTTGTTTTAGACGCAGGTGTATTTATGTTTGTTTTATTGCTAGTAAGTACATGTATGTGATGGTGAGTTGTAAATGCTATAGTCGTACGTAAACGTCCTGTTTCTGTTTAAGAATTGTCCACTGTCGTCTTTTGTTTTAAATAAGTCAAACCAATGATTGCTCCTTTCGAAATAATATTTAAAAAAAATATAATAACGTTTTGATCCATTCTGTTAGAACTATGGACTATCGTTAGTAATAAATGATACTATTTGTTAAAACGAAAATTGGAGCACATTTGAGCGTTAAGAATTTAAATATTGGAAATTCTTCATCCAACTCAGAGCAGTGTTGATGTTGTTGTTGGTATTATTCCCAAATTCCCCCAAATACATCAGTTAATTTGCACGTGTAAATGGGGAATTCAATTGTCATGAATATTCATTAAGAACAACGTCGTTTTAAATCACGCAAAATGATGCATGACGTCTTAGTATGATTTTTAATAAAAGTGTTCATACCAATTTTACTTCAGTCGCGATTTGCAATATTTAAAATATCAAATAAGGCATTAAAAGTTTCATAAAATTAACAAAGAGTACAATCAATTAAAGGGAAATAAAATGTTAACACTCACTATGCAACGTATACTCTCCAAAAGAAATGAACGCTCCATTTTAACGTCACTATTCGCTCATATTTGTCAAATAAAGTCCAATAAAGTAAGGCGTAGATATCACAAATCTCTATGAAAGAACTACCCGTGTGACCATCGTTATTTTATAGGCCATGTCAACTCGAGCAGTATGAATGTAGCAGATAAGCTAGCGAATTGTACGTATACAAAACGTTGAGGTAAACCTTGACAAACAAACGTGACCCGCATTTCACCTCCTTAATAGTTTTGTGAATGAAACGCGCTGTGTTGGACATACACTAAAAGGCATTAGCTCATCTGTAATTAAGAAAATAGGTATACCATTTAAATATTTTGATAACTTAATATCCAAACAGAATACAAACAGATTTGTTTATCATTGTCTTGTCATTAATACAAGTAAGTACTTTTTAAAAAATGACGTTGTTGCACTACTGCATTATTAAACCACTCTTTTTATTATTATCATTTGAGTAAATACAGTTTTTAATGATTATTTAGACACGGTACACTTTTAAACACTTTCATATCGTAAACATAAACCACAGCAGATCCATATCAAAGTAATGTTTAACCATTGATAAATATAAAAATGCATCGATGCATCATTCATACTTCACATTCGAAAATAAATATTCCATTTATAACATTTAAACTGTAAATATTTGTGCAGTTTAACTTATGGAAAGCATTTCATCAGCACTTCGTTGGCATGTTGCATTATGTCTGCCAACGCGCAGTGTTGTATATGTATCGATATTTTTTATTGTATTCGAGAAAAGTCGAGAAAAACAAAACAAATGCTTTAAATGCTGAACGAACAAAGGCGTCACACAGGGTGAAGTATTTAACCCATTTATGCCTAGCGTCTAGAAAAAAGGCCCTGGCAAACAGCGTAGACCCAGATGAGACTCCGCATGATGCGGCGTCCCATCAGGGTCTACGCTGTTTGCTTAAAGGAATTTCTGTGAGAAATATTCTAAAAATAGAAATAAATATACTAGACATCCCTAATTTTGGAAATAAATTGATCCAATTTAGAAGGATGGGAGAATCCACTAGGCATAAATGAGTTAAGCCAGCTTGAATAGTTGCTTCAAAGAAAGTATCTCAAGTAGCCGATGTTGGAGTCGTAATCATTTTGTTAATAAAGACTTGACTTATCATTTACGACTTGAGCATCTTAAAAAATGACGTTCAGCTGTAAAATAATCAGAAATAAATTTTAAATATATCTTGCACGGTTAAATTGGTAATGCAATACTATGATTGTCACATTAAAGAAGAACTATTGAAGCTTCTTTGAATGCCCCCAAAATGTCAATGAATATGATTTTTAACAAAATGCATAGGTGTAAGTAATATAAAAAGACACACATCGCAATGTATAATCATTTTAATTACATAATCACGTTCTGCAGCTCGTTGAAGGCCCTAATCTTGAATCGTTTTGATGAAAATGATAACCATTAAATGTGAACAGGTATGCCATACTCTGAATTAAGAACAATTTGAGAAAATATGTATCTTTTCCCATATGCAATATTGCGTAGCTTGTTTAAAGATAAGTTTGCATTGCAAAGTCGATGCCGTCGAGGCACGATTTGTTTGAATTGCACTACGATCACTTTCTTGGTTGGCAATATAATTTGTTCGTAAACGGTAAAAGTTCTAATACTTAATTCGATTAAATTGAATTTACCACTATGGATTTAAAAAAAAGAAAAGATGATGTATGGCTTCTAATTGAGTCAATTGATTTTACTTTTATTCAATTTTATCCAATTTTATAATGTTTATAATTTTTTTGCAAATATATTTATTGCATGTACAAATTTTTTTTTATTGATACCGGAAGATTCCATAAAATACGATAAAATATTAAAGCTCAAAACATGAATCATCGCATCATACACATATCAATGTCGGTTTGATTTGTCAATATTACTAACATATTTTTGAGTAACATAAGCTACTAACACAATAAAAAACATGTGTAGTATCTCGATAATTATTCAACGTTCAAAGACCGCATATGAAGCAACCATAAACCATTCTTTTACACATGGTCTCCAAAATACTCCTTGAAGCAAAATATTAAAAACCCACTGGACCTGTTTGTGCAGTTTTATCATTTACAATGCAATAAGGGAAAGTAACCATTTGCGTTTGTTTTTTTGCAGATATTACACACCCATCACCGTTTCAAGGCCGCATATTTAGGTGCATTTCTTCTGTTACCCCCGTTGTGCAAACACGCCATGTAAATCTCCGGTCAAAAGATCAACGGTCAGGTATTTCGCAGAAGGACAAACGTTGGCTAAACTGAAAGAATGTTGAAGGATTGGTGTAATATGTTTTATTATTCACTCTTCATGTTTTCTGAAGATGCATTCGTCGTTTATCCCCGTTGTGCAAACACGTGATATAAATCTAAGGTCAGCAGATCAATGGTCTGGTATTTCGCAGAAGGGACAACGTTGGCTAAACATGGTAGTATGTTGTAGGATTGGTGTTATATGTATTATTTACTCTTCACATGTTCTAAAGATGCATGCATTCGTCGTTATGCCAATTATGTTACGTAATATTTACTAATTTATGCCTTTGCAAACACATTCAAATTAAAGAAAACGTGCTATAGCAGTGGGCGTGGAATGAATTGAATTAATGACTTGAGACTATACATGGTATTGTCTGTAGAACACACGTAAAATGTTTGTAGTGTAGTTATATGGTTTGTATTGTAAAGTATTGTAAAGGGAGTAACATACCTTAAATAAAAGATCTTCCATTTGTTGTAACGAATTTCTAACCTGCTAATATCCCTGAAGTTTCATTTTTGCAATTTTTCGATCTGTATCTTAAAGAGGAAATGTTATATAATGTCACGATGATTGAATGTCATGCAGACATTCACAGTATCCCCGCATGTTTCGTCAATGTGACCTACTATGCCAACCACCATCTAAGTACGGTTATATAAAATAATGTTTTATTAACACATTGATCTCAACTGTTACTGCGATGGCATTTTCTCAATTCAATATATATGGTTTTAAATTAATGTAATTCTTCTGTTACGATAAACGCAATTCCCAGACACGTTTAAGCTTAATTAATATTTAGAAAATAGGTTACATCTCGTTTCTTAAAGGTTTAAATACGAAATAATTTACACATTCATTCTTCGATTTCGAATAAATATTAAGCGATTCATGCTCATATCAAAAGTGGCTTAGCAAGATAATTATTTATATATAAAAAGCTTTTTAATATATCAATATTTAACTAAGATAGAAGAATACTAAAACCTAAACATAATTCCGTTTGCTAAATGATGTAAGAATAGATACAAAACATGTTTAAATCCTCTTACATTATTTATACCTCATTTTCCCCCAAAAGTTCACAGGAAAATGTTAGCAGTTAGCATCGTCTCGGCATGAAAGAGTTTGCGATTAAACGAACAAAAAATCTGTATACGTTATTTGCTCATTACAAACACAATCAAACGACAAAACACTACGCTAAACTTATACGTTCAATCTGGTATAATGTTACCGCAAACCCATTAGCTTTGGCAGTCCTTACGAGCCCACCTCTAGTAAATGCTGCTGATTACTCCTACAGTTACCCGCAAACACCACATTGACCTTTTAGCACAGTTTTATCACTGACAATTCAATACGAGCAAGTAACCATTAACTTTATTGGCTGTCATTACAGACCAATCACCGTTTTAAGGACGGAGATTGCATTCCTTCTGTTACCCCCGTTGTGCAAACACGCGATGTAATCTGAGTTCAACTGACGAACGGTCACGAATATCGCTGATGGACGAACGGTTTATGTGATGGAAAACGAAGTAGAACTGACCCTCGCTCTGTGGAAATGGGGTTTGATGCATGTGCGTAAAGTGTCGTCCTAGATTAGCCTGTGCAGTCCGCACAGGCTAATCAGAGACGACACTTTCCGCTGTCATGATGTTTTTCGTTGAAAGAAAGTTTTATCTTAGCAAAAATCCAGTTAAGGCGAAAAGTGTCGTCCCTGATAAGCCTGTGCGAACTGCACAGACTAATCTGGGACGGCACTTAACGCACATGCATTTAACTCCTTGTTAACAGCGTGAGGCTAAATTATGACTTTTACGTGCTACATACACGTAAGTTATATTAGCTGTTAGTGATTGTATAAAAGTGATTTCATCCCGTAGTAAAAACTTGAGAAATAACTACTCTAGCTCGATCGTCGATTATTGCATTGCGATGATATAGCACATAGTCTGAAGACTATATTTGCTACTGTTAAATAAAATGTTAATATTGTCTGTTATTTCTGTTAACTAATTTTCAGTTTCTGACTTGTTACATAAATCGATGCAACTGGCTGATTGTTTAATCATTTTACTAACTTTTAACATTGTTCTATATTTAAATTATTTATAGCGATATACATACCATGTCAATGAATTTAAATTTATTGCAACGATCATATGTAACAAGATGTAAATGTTTAACTAAAACTTAACAAAGCAAAACACTGGACACGGCAAACGTGGCACATTTCAAACCGATTTTAAACAATCGAATTCGGATTTTGATCTCTGCAAAACAAGTTTATATTACATTAATTTGTTTGCGGTAGCAGAAATAGGCTATTAAAAACATTAAAGATGATATAGTTTGAATATCGGTCAGTGTATTGTTTTTTATTGATCGTTGCAACATATGTGTCGCGTTCTGAGAAAACTGGGCATAATGCTTTCCACTTTTATGGAATTGTTCGTTTAAATGAAGTCTCTTCATAGCAAAAATCCTATTAAGGCGGAAAGTGTCGTCCCGGATTAGCCTGTGCGGACTGTCCAGTTTTCTCAGAACACGACACATACTGCGAGCATAGACTTCCTGCTACAACAATTAAACTGTTGTTAACTCACCATCTCTATTAGTAACGTGATGGTTATCGAGGTCTGCAAATATGAGCCGTTTCATAATTCATTATCAGTGTGTGACGCATGAAATTAATGCGTGTTTATATAATTTACAACACGCAATTAGACGGTCTACAAAGGATCGCTATCACGTGTACGTTTTGTGTTTTGTTTTTTGCTTTTACCATTCCGGGTAGAATTTAAAATTGCTTTATTGAACCAACGTTGTCTAGATGTTATGCGTCCGAAGTATAAATAGTGCCTTGAAGCGATGCAACATTATTATATTTAAGTCGCTAGTTATCTGTCAATCGTCAATTGTCTTTAAATAGAAACCCATTATGCCAACACATTTATCACATGCTATTCCTTTTTTTTTCAAACTAATATAATCATTACGAATATTTGTCATCTCAAACATGTAATTCAGCTTTTTGAACTTCTTTTTGTTTGAGTTACCAATCGTGTTACGTTATTTTCCTGCAATAACGTTGCACTGTTAAGTCACGTCACGCAATATAAACAGCTTTCCGTAGCATGACGTTTACGCAAAAAAAAACAGTTTTCTTTGTTAATTTAAAAGCATAATCGGTAAAAGCTCGCTTCTTAAAATAATTCATGAACTTGTTTCAGATCGTACATATATATATATATAAACAATTGTACATATTACACTGGAACTATTCTCAAGAAGCTTATGGTGTACCTAGATTCCCCTTCAGGCCTTTTTTGCACAGATTGTGCTTGCAGATGGCCCCTTTATTGCCTGGCAAATCATTTACAGCTTCCAGAACTGCGACAATTTCATCAAGGACTCCAATTGTGGCTCGAACATCGTCACCTAGTCAAACAGGTGAGTCACAAGATGATTTCAAATCTATCAAATCCATAACAATAATTCGACACTTGGTATATTTCGTTGTCCATAAATATGAATAAATGGAATATGTTGTCAAAATGTCCCTTTACGAAAGTTATCAATATACGGTTAGAGGTCGCAATTGTGCAATGAATATGGTTTCCGCTCTGAGACCGGAAGTTTCAACACTCGATTACTGCCAGGGGGGGGGGGCGATCTCTGTATCTTTTTAAGACACCAAATACTGGTTCGTCCAAGGAAACGGACTCGATAGTGTCTTAATACACCTAAGGCGTTCGATGAAATCCAGCTTAAATACATACGTTTACTTCCTCATCTGGGCGACTGCTCGGATGTCGACATCGCTAAGGCAATACCCGTGCACGACTAAGACGTCATGTTTGATTTCCTAAGTACGAGCCTCAGTCACATGTGCTGAGCCAACCAAGATTTGCGGCTCCAATAATCGGACTTGTACGGCCTCCTAATATAAATTGAATATTGTTCAAAACATTTTCCGGTTGGTGCCTCTTAAAAATTGATCATATACCTAGCTATTGTTTTCTGTTTTTGTCAATATCAATAATCAGATAATACGAAACTTCAGAAGCTTCGACACAGTGCGTGTTTTTTTTTGAGAAACGCCTTCATCCCGATTTGACCACTGCTTGATGGAAAATTAGTTTTGTATGATGTGTAGTGACATGTAGAAAAACAATGGGATACCGACACTGTACTGATTGTTGGTGTTTCGATTAAACAAATTTCATGCGCTGTTCATGAGTCAAATTGTGAAACTACGTCATAATGTTTACAGTAATGATGTAGTTTGTAATATAAATGTTAATATAACATTTATATAAAAATATGTTAAACGTATCAAATAAACAAATACGTTGTTGACGATTCAATAACGCCTATTTTCATCCGAATTGGATTTGTTGCGTTGTAAACACTGACAGACGAAATAAAAATAAGTTGCTTACGTGTGTTTGATTAACAAATTTGTAGAATAAAATATCTAAACTAGATTTATCAAAAAAGAAATTAGAATGTTTATAACTATATATAACTTGTTTACCTTATATAATACATTTATATAACATCTAGGTATGGACTTTCTTTATCAAATTGTGATAAGAACATACTGGCCTGTGGTTATACAAACAAATCTCTCTATTATCGCATATTCAAAACCATAAATAAATACGAGAAATACCTTGATGTCCTACCTCCACGCCTTTTTTACAAACAATTGTTAATTTTAGAATGTGTAACAACCAAATTCCAACTGAAAATCTTAGATGTACAAACATAGAACGTTGCCAAAGACTTTGAAACTGTATGTAACGCTCGCGAAGTTGGTAACGAACAGCAGTATCCTTTAAATGTACTATATTTAACGAATTACGTAAAAAAATATACCTCAAAAAATATATAAGAAACAGTAATTGCGTAAGTTTTGACGCCTTAATGAACGAAAAGAATAAACACAAACTATTGATTCTAGGCAAGTTCTTGAATGCTGTACTGAACAGAAAACATTAGCCATTGGCACACAGCAAGTTATTGCCTTTGTTTTGTTAATATTTTTGTTACTAGTATGATCGCACTAGATACATCTTAATATGTCCATATGCTTGTAATATGTAAGTATGTGTATATGACAAATATGCACACACATCAAATCCAATGTTTATACCCGCAGCCTGTCCTGACCTGTCCTGTTTCTGAATTTGTTTTATTATACCTCATAAAGCATTTGTTAATGTGCTGAGTGTAATTATAAACTAGTTAACGTTGCCTTTGCATATTTCAGCTGCGAATTTGAAAAGGCGAAATGCACACATTACATCATGAACTGAGCGTGAAGACCCATGGGGATTGCACCGCCTGCGTATTGGTGTGGAAGAGTTTATTAAAATATCCAGTTGGGAAACAAACAATAGATAAATATAGCACGGCGACGTGTTTCCTTTTTAGAATTTTCAATCCGTCAGGAGGTATCGTGTTCAATACGAATGCATCAACATAAGTATTGTCTGATTGCAAGGTCCGACACATGTATAAACTATGCATCTATATCACATCGTACGTGTTGTTGTTATTCAAGTATTCTTTCACAATTCGACCAAGAGGTCACTCGAATCACTATAAAGTAAATAATTATATAATCAAGAGATAAGAAATAAAGAAATCATCGCACCATTATCGGTTTGAAGTTGTCCACTGGTTTTCAGTCATATCATTGAGTTTGGACTAAATATATCGGTCATGAAGTTAACGGCGTGTCTGGGAATGTTGTTTGGAATCACTCAAGGTAACTGTTTCCTTACGTGCGAAAAAAAAAGACGTTTTCTATAGAGCACCTATCGGAAATTGTATCTGAAGTTCTACTAAATTAGAAGAGTAAAATTACATTGCACTAATATGTTAAATCTTGTCATACCTTATTTTTTCACTAAGAGCAATTAAAAAACAATTATCAGTTCTGTATAGAATCACTACTTTAAACACAATAACTATGTCACCTATTTAATTTTGCAGTGTTTCAAACTATGTTTTGATAAGTGTCCTTTTTGGATATAAGTCAAGATTCTAAACAAAATAAAAATGTGCGTAAGAAAAGTTCCGAAAAAACAACGTGTTTTGTCGCACAGTTTTTCCATAAGATCTGCGCACACAACACAGTTCACGTTCATGTTTGCATTATGCGAATTTCAAGTTCTAAGGTTTGAGTTGATTTTTGGATTGATATTTACGATATTGTTAAATGTTTGTAGGTATTTTATCGCAGAACATCACTGGTCCGTACTATGCTTGCGATTTCATCAACAGTTTCGCTAGCTGTGATAATTTCATCACAGATTCCTACTGCGGCTCAAACATCGTGACATATGCTAACAGGTGAATATTACATATTGATGGGTAAACATCCACCGGTGTTTAACCTTGATAATTGTGTCGTGTTCTGAAAAAACAGGGCATAATGCATGTGCGTAAAATGTCGTCCCATATCAGCCTGTGCAGTCCGCACAGGCTCATCAGGGACGACAATTTCCGCTTTTATGGAGTTTTATGTTTAAATGATGTCTCTTCTTAGCGAAAATCCAGTTAAGGCGGGAAGTGTCGTCCCTGATTAGTCTGTGCAGGCTACTCTGGGATGACATTTTACGCAAATGCATTATGCTCAGTTTTCCCAGAACACGTCACAATTATTCCACACTAAGATTCATTTTATTATATATAAAAACCACCCATCAACAAACCAAACTGAAACAACAAAACAGACAAGGACAAAACAATAGTATAAGAAGCCAAAGTTCAACAACCAATGGGTAAAGGAGACACGGATGGTGTGTACTGGTTACATTGAAGTGACTTAAGACCCTAGCCAATGAAAAACGAAGGAATCTGGAAATACTGCATTGACAAGCGACATAATAATAATTACCCGTTGGACACATTCGTACATTCTTGAAAGAGAAGAAAACCCTTATTGTATACCTTGCAATGAGTAATTTATTGTCAGGCATATGCTTATTGCTTGCGCCGATGTATGATGTATTCCAAACAGTGCCAACTTGTATATGTATTTAAAGGTAATAAATACGGATAACAAAATCTTATCAATATCGCCTTATTGATTTCAACATCGTCATTTGTAAATGATGTTCTTTTAAAGTAGTCACTTGTATACACCGCATAGATATAATATGTGTCGCGTTCTGAGAAAACTGGGCATAATGCTTGTGCGAAAATTGTCATCCCAGATTAGCCTGTGCAGTCCGAACAGGCCAATCAGGGACGACACTTTCAGCCTTAACTGCATTTTCGCTAAGAAGAGACATAATTTAAACGAAAAAATCCATAAAAGCGGAAATTGTCGTCCCTGATTAGCCTGTGCGGACTGCACAGGCTAATCTGGGATGACACTTAACGCACAAGCATAATGTCCAGTTTTCTCAGAACACGACACATATATGGACAGAAGCCGTTTGAGAAAAAAGACCCGGCTATCTCACAATCTTGTCAAAAGAAATTGTTATTTCGTTTTCATATAAATAAAGTTATATGTGGATGTGAGGTGTTCAATGTGCTGACAACCCTGGCATTGGCACAATATGTGATGTACAAAACAAACTGCGAAGTGATCGCGAACAACGCTGTATACAATCTGACAATCTTGGTGTATGAGATGTGTATATAAGTTCATGATCGTGTTGATAGAATTTGCGTTTTATATAAATAACGTTAAATAACGTTGTTCGGCGATTGGATGTGTTCCATGTGCGAAAAGCCCGGAAATTGGTACATTGTTATTGCGTTTTTATATCATACATACACTAACAACCTTGGCATTGGTACAATATGTAATGTACCTAACAAACTGTGAAGAGATCGTGAACAACACGGTCTACAAGCGCACACTTTTGTTGTATGAGATGTGTTTATAAGTTCATGATCGTGTTGATAGTTTTTGCGTTTTATATAAATGACGTTGATCGGCGATTTGATGTGTTCCACGTGCGAAAACCCCGGAAATTGGTACCTTATGCTATATACAAACAGGAAACCTTCGAAGAAATCGTGAACAACACTGCTAGTCGGGATGGAAATTCATTTAAAACGAACGTGTTCACATATTTGATAAAAAAAAAAAAAAAAAGTTCGGTTAAACTTTACAGATTTATTTGAACATCAGAAAAAAATATCTTTAAATAAAGATACTCAGAGCAGAAATGATTCGAAAATACAAAGTTGATTAACATTATTTCGAACCTCAGACAGCCGGACAAAGAGGCAAAGAGTTAATCCAATTACCTATAATGTTCTTAAATGTGTCGCGTTCTGAGAAAACTGGGCATAATGCATGTGCGTAAAGTGTCGTCCCAGATTAGCCTGTGCAGTCCGCACAGGCTAATCAGGGACGACACTTTCCGCCTTAATTGGATTTTAGCGAAGAAGAGACTTCATTTAAACGAAAAATGTCAATAAAGCGGAAAGTATCGTCCCTGATTAGCCTGTGCGGACTGCACAGACTAATCTGGGACGATACTTTACGCACATGCATTATGCCCAGTTTTCTCAGAATGCGACACAAATGTGTATCTGAAGCTTACCTTATTTAAATGATGTACGTCTTCTTAACAATTTTATCAATAACTTATCAGCGTCAAATGATCGCATCTATTAGCGGTATAATTTTGATTCAGTTTAAACTAGACGGAACATTTTTACAGTGTATTCATAATTCCGTAGTGCAGTTTTAACCATTTAAAAATGTCCTTTTTATTTATATAGGGATATTATCAGTCTAATGTTCATCTCGTCATTCTGTAAACGTGTCTTTAACCCATTTGTGCCTAGCGTCTAGAAAAAAGGCCTTTGCAAACAGCGTAGATCCAGATGAGACGCCGCATGATGCGGCGTCTCATCATGGTCTACGCTGTTTGCTTAAAGAAATTTATGTAAGAAATATTCTAAATATAGAAATAAATATACTAGACATCCCTAATTTTGGAAATAAATTGATCCAATTTAGAAGGATGGGAGAGTCCAATAGGCATAAATGGGTTAAACAAAACATTTTCATCGCAGGTTTCAAACCCATTTCAGCTTTTACATTTCGATCACTATGCTACAGTCTAACAGTCAATACATTACAGTTAACTATTTTGATCCGTTCAGAGTTTTGATAATTTGAGCCTCGTTCTGAGTAAACTGGGCTAAATGCATGTTCGTAAAGTGTCGTCCCAGATTAGCCTGTGCGGTCCGCACATGCTCATCAGGGACGACACTTTCCGCTTTGATGACATATTTTGTTTAAATGAAGTCTCTTCGTAGCAAAACTCCAGATTAGGTGGAAAGTGTCGTCCCTGATTAGCCTGTGCGGACTGCACATGCTAATCTGGGACGACACTTTACGCACATGGATTATGCCCAGTTTTCTCAGAGCGGGACTCATTTGATTATTTTCTGGAGGTGTGAGTTCAGCAAGGCCCACTGCCAGGATCCCTCTATCAATCTCTTGCACATCGGGGACTGCACGGATGTCGACAGCGCAACGGCAAAACCCGTGCAAGGGACTGACGTCGTGTTTGACTTCTTCTGCACGAGCCTTAGTCACATGGACTGTCCACGTGACCAAAACAAAGTGTGCGCATCGGATAACTGGACATACGATAATTAGTAAGTCGTGAGCTGATTGGAGTGGGCCTAATCACCTCTAGTTTACGTTTTCCTAATTATGTTTGTAGTTAAGTTAAGCAGTGAACAGGAAAAAAGCATTATACACTTTTTTGTACGTGTTTAATTTGAAGTATGAAAAGCAAGTACTTAAGAGTGAATTCTTATTAATTTTTGTGTGTACACACTGTGGATTATACCGACGTTCGCAGTTTAATTATGTCATACCAATATTATTTTCATAAGTGTGAATGTTCGTACATCATTCTATGTTTTTGTTTTGGTATTATTTACTCGGATTTGTAACAGATTTAAACGGATTATTAGGTCATTAGTAGAACAAGTAAATGCAAAAGGTAAGATGGTCAGTTTTTCTAAGCCTTTCATATATTAATTTATAACACTTACATCGTTTTCTCTATAACTGCAATTTAATGAAAATTATATGTATAATTAATGTTATATTTATTTTATGTATTCAGTTGCGAGTACGAGAAGGAGAAATGCACGCACAGAGACCTGACTGTCGTATCGTATGGGGAGTGTGCCTCGAAACCGTAGAGACATGATAGTAGACAGTCTGTTGTATTATAAAAGGATGGTATAATCAACGAAATACATGTTAAATGCAAATCCGAAAAACTTTAATTTGTGTTTTTTATTATTTTAAAATGTTAAACAAGAACCATGAACTTATCGTATTATATGACGGAACACGATGCAATAGCTTACTAGTACTTTATTAATCTTTACCATTTCTACATATTCTATTGTCGGTATTTCTTAACATTTATGTCATTTGTTGCACCATCAATTTCAGTACCGATTTTCTATTAGCACATGCTATGCTGTCCACCTATTGCACATGTGCGCTGAAACAATTATACCCGACAAATATTCGTGTTTCCGGTAATCATGCGCATGTAGCGGTCCCGGATGAGGTGCGCGGAGGCCTTGGGCTGCCTCTGACGTGTCAAGAGCCCCTTCTTGTTACCTACCACCCGAGTGATCCCTGAAAACATAGAAGCAACGATATGCAATAATAGGTCTTATGTCATATGCGGTCAGCCTAGCTCCAGCCTAGCCCGCGCATCCGCACAGTCTGGTCAGGAGTTTCCCTGTCCGCTATTTAGTCAAGCAAATATCACGCAACCATTAGAGGACACGGTAGCTCCTGACCAGGGTTGAAGCTAAGCTGGTCGCATATGGTAAACTAGAAATGGCGCGGCAGAGGCCGACGCGTATCCCAACGCCGAATGTTCGACCTAGGTGTGCCCCAGGGTTGGTAATGGGGCCATGCATAGTTGAGATTCACCGTATTGCCATAAGAGGAGTTCAGTATAAATTAGAAGTGAATTGGTGTAGAAATGAAGAAGTTATAGTAAAAGGCAATTTTGGGTGGGTGTGGTCTATGTGGGCGGGGCGCCCCAGGGTTGTTTATGGGGCCATGCATAGTTGAGATTGACCGTATTGTCATAAGTGAAGTTCAGTATCAATTTGAAGTTTATCCGTGTAGAAATGAAGAAATTATAGTAAAAGGCAATTTTGGGTGGGTGTGACCTATGTGGGTGTGGCTCCACAGGGTTTGGAATGGGGCCATGCATGATTGAGATTGACCGTATTGTCATAAGAGAGGTCCATAATCAAATTGAAGTGAATCGGAGTAGAACTGAAGAAGTTAATGTTAAATAACCTAAAAAAATGAGTGAAAATTTCTGACCCGGCCCCACCCCAACCCCCATAACTTTTGACCCAGGGGTCAGATCAAAATTCCAAATGGTGCAGGGTCGCACATATGCTCATAGCTACCATGTGTGTAAGTTTCAAGGTTCTAGTGCTAAAAGTGTAGGAGGAGATAGTGGCCAGGACGGACGGACAGAAGGACAGACGGACGGACGGACGGCGGAGATAACCACAATATCCCCATCTTTTTTTCAAAAAGCATGGGGATAACTAGCTATTTTAGCATGACGCAGGTCATTGGATACTTTGGTAGTTGTTGGATTCAGAATCAACGTACAATGGGCACATACGTCTTTTGGAGTCATGATAAACACGAACGTACATTTTCCTATACATTTGTATTAACCCATGCATAAATGATTAAAAAAATAAAAGCAGAAACTTCCAGCTTAACCCATTTATTCCTAGCATCTAGAAAAAAAGGCCTTGGCAAACAGCGTAGACCCAGATGAGACGCCGCATGATGCGGCGTCTCATCAGGGTCTGCGCTGTTTGCTTAAGGGAATTTCTGTAAAAAAAATCTAAATATAGAAATAAATATTCTAGACATCCCTAATTTTGGAAATAAATTGATCCAATTTAGAAGGATGGGAGAGTCCACTAGGCATAAATGGGTTAAGAAGAATAATAAACCTCCATGAACATTATCAGGAAAGAAATCAACCTTGTCCGCTAGTCATTTTTAAAGACATATGCCAAATGGACTTTATAATACAATAGAATACAAACATAACAACACTTAACATTAAAATTAATGATTAAAGCGCGATGGTCAGTGCCTTAAAACGGTCAATGTAAATCATTGGAGGTTTCGACTGGTTGAAATGCATGCCAAACAGCACACTTAGCTCAGAATATATCACACAATTACAAGTGTAAATAAAACTTAAACCTCGTAGAATAGTCATTCAAAATAAAAACTAATGAGAGAAAATATAAATTCGATTACAATGTTATATAATTACTAAATGATGTTATATTCACAAGAGCAACAGAATGACAACTTTCTGAGGAACAATGGCATGAAGTTATTACATGCGTCAGCTTAATCCCTCCTTGTTGGCAAAATTTCAGATTTGAATATAGTAAAAATTCCTGACCAAAAATGCAACAAAATAGGTGTGTTACAAATAAGGATATTTATCTTGAACAAACGAATAAGGATAAATGTCAAAACATTCATCTTAAATGCCATAATACTCAAGACTGATATGTGTACCCAAAAAGTCAATTACTTATTGTATTAAGCCCCTACATAACATTTGACATCTTAGTAGGACGTTTTTCTTTTTGCTAGGAAAAACATAGAATTTGTTCGACTAGGCGACTTCGCGTAGAGATCAATTGTGGAATATTATTGTAGAAATTCCCTGTTAAATGATGTTTACTGTCCAGACAAAATTAATGTGTTAATATTCGAGTCGACCATAGACCTTTGTTTGTTGTTGGCCTTTGTGTAAGGGTGTTGCATATGACAGTGTTATACCGTATCTATGGTGAATGCGGTGGTAATACATGAATTATTATTTAAACAAAAACAAAATCGTATGTAAACAAACATAAAGACGCCAGAAATGGCATTCGCTACCGACAAATTGACCAGTTTCATGCGAAAATGGGTCTTAAGCCGTATTGCGACCAGCGCAATTTCCGACCAGCAGGCGCATTGTATATAAAACCCATTTTTGCATTACGCGGATTACATTATATATCTTGCAGAAGACAACATACATTCTGGATTTAATTTTTAATAGCAATAACACGTGATATCTTCTCAGTAACGGTTTACAATTTAGCCCACATCGTATAAGCAGCATTTCAGTTTCGTTTATTTAAGGACAAGATGCAAGTCGGTAATTCTCTGAATTCTGCATACCCCCTTGGGCTAGGACTGATAATATGGGTTGCTAAATATAAATCATTTTCGAAAGGGTTCGTTTAGAGTGTTAAACACATTTAATATTTTTCATTAGCGGTATTTCAGTTTCGTTTATTTTAGGAAAAGTTGCCAGTCGGTAATCATCCGAATTCTGCATACGCCCTTGGGCTAAGACTGACAATATATGTGGCGTTCTGAGAAAACTGGGCATAATGCATGTGCGTAAAGTGTCCTCCCAGATTAGCCTGTGCAGTCCGCACAGCCTAATCAGTGACGACACTTTCCGCCTAAATTGGATTTTTGCTAAGAAGAGACTTCATTTAAATGAAAAATGTCATAAAAGCGGAAATTGATGAGCCTGTGCGGACTGCACGGGCTTATCTGGGATGACACTTTACGCACATGCATTATGCCCAGTTTTCTCAGAACGCGACACATATGAGATAACTCAGTTGCTAAAGATAAAATGACATTCTTATAGGTACTTTTAGAGTGTTCAAACATTTCATTGCAATATGGTGGTGAATTGTTACCGTGCTCGAACATCTACCATTCAACTTATGCTTTCATTTTTGGCAATCAAACGGATGTATGTTCTAGTATGACATTTCTTCATTTAAGTCAGCAGTCCAGCAAGATAATTTCGCGATAAGCAATTTGACCATACTTGCCGGGATTAAACTATAGAAAGTTCAGTAAAATCATATACGCCTCGCTATGTGAAAAGGCGGTTAAATGCATGTGCGTAAAGTGTCGTCCCAGATTAGCCTGTGCGAGGCTCATATAAAAAGGTAAAAAAATCACTTAATATTTGGCATATCCAAGTAGCAGTTTTATACCTTGAACAGTCATGAAGTCAGCAAAGTTCCATGGCATTTCTCCAACGAAGAACTCGTCGCGAAGTTTGTCGAATGTTGCGTGGTATTCTTGTAGGAACTCGACCTGATATTCCTCACTGAATACAAAACTGGGCTCCTAGAAAATAGCAGACAAATGCAAAAATATTCAAATAATAAAAAATACTGATTTCGCATATACTTTACACGGAATGTTATTAAAGAAAGAAAAGGAAACCCACGCATCGAAAAATGCAACAACAAGCTACGTTTATCAAACTTTATTTCAGGAATAAATGTAAATAACCTTAATAGGAAATAACATCTTAAACATGGATATATACGATGGAGCGATGACCTAGCATTACATTATCAGACAACTGGGAAAAAGATATCACCAATAACCACAACAACAGCAACAATGTTATTTCAAAACATAATGAAAGTCGTTGTTCAGGTTGTTGACTATTGGAATGACATATGTATGCATTCAAACACATACAATCCATTTTGTACACAAACGCCTGTCTAAAATAATTGAAAAAACAAATTCCTTTATGGCAAATGTTGGTATAAACTTCTTCGCACAGCAAATTATTTGCAAAGGGTACATGCTCATACTAAACCAATTGTCTCGTATTTAATAGCTATTTGGCTACTGTCTTAAATATAGAACTTGTGGATAGTTAAGAGATTATTTCCATATGATTACCTGAAAGGACATACAGAAGAACGCACACAATAGATACATTTCGTATTAATGCACAACGGAGCGCGAATTTATGCCCACAGCCTCTGATGTCTAATCATAAATATGAAAAGAATGAAAATTAGTAAAGGTAACTTGGTGTGAGCACTTTATTATAGTTAACCCCTTGTTAAGGTCAGCTAAGCTTTTTAGAAAAAGCTGACCGCCAAAATATGACTGAAAATGTCCAAACACGTCGAACAGTCCGAACATAATAATAATAATAATAATAATAATAATAATAATAATAATAATAATAATAATAATAATAATAATAAGTACATATAAAAAAATCGTTCCGTGCTTAGACTTTACCTGGTGAAACCCGGCGATGGTGTCAGCCCCGTACTCTGACACGATGAGAGGCTTGTTGAACTTGGCGTGCCAGCCGCGGAGGTCGTACTCGAGTTGCCGCTGAATGAGCTCCGTATGCGAGACGTCCGAGTACCAAGCGAAGTAGCGGTTAACCAGGATGACATCGACGAACTGGACCTGTGGGAACCAGAATGAGAAACGCGTTTCAATATGCGGTACGGGTAACGTGTTTCACTATTCGGTACTGGTCACGAGTTGTAATATGCGGTACGGGTCACTAGGTGTAATGTGCGGTACGGGTAACGTGTTTCACTATTCGGTACGGGTCACGAGTTGTAATATGCGGTACGGGTCACTAGGTGTAATGTGCGGTACGGGTAACGTGTTTCACTATTCGGTACGGGTCACGAGTTGTAATATGCGGTACGGGTCACTAGGTGTAATGTGCGGTACGGGTAACGTGTTTCACTATTCGGTACGGGTCACGAGTTGTAATATGCGGTACGGGTCACTAGGTGTAATGTGCGGTACGGGTAACGTGTTTCACTATTCGGTACGGGTCACGAGTTGTAATATGCGGTACGGGTCACTAGGTGTAATGTGCGGTACGGGTAACGTGTTTCACTATTCGGTACGGGTCACGAGTTGTAATATGCGGTACGGGTCACTAGGTGTAATGTGCGGTACGGGTAACGTGTTTCACTATTCGGTACGGGTCACGAGTTGTAATATGCGGTACGGGTCACTAGGTGTAATGTGCGGTACGGGTAACGTGTTTCACTATTCGGTACGGGTCACGAGTTGTAATATGCGGTACGGGTCACTAGGTGTAATGTGCGGTACGGGTAACGTGTTTCACTATTCGGTACGGGTCACGAGTTGTAATATGCGGTACGGGTCACTAGGTGTAATGTGCGGTACGGGTAACGTGTTTCACTATTCGGTACGGGTCACGAGTTGTAATATGCGGTACGGGTCACTAGGTGTAATGTGCGGTACGGGTAACGTGTTTCACTATTCGGTACGGGTCACGAGTTGTAATATGCGGTACGGGTCACTAGGTGTAATGTGCGGTACGGGTAACGTGTTTCACTATTCGGTACGGGTCACGAGTTGTAATATGCGGTACGGGTCACTAGGTGTAATGTGCGGTACGGGTAACGTGTTTCACTATTCGGTACGGGTCACGAGTTGTAATATGCGGTACGGGTCACTAGGTGTAATGTGCGGTACGGGTAACGTGTTTCACTATTCGGTACGGGTCACGAGTTGTAATATGCGGTACGGGTCACTAGGTGTAATGTGCGGTACGGGTAACGTGTTTCACTATTCGGTACGGGTCACGAGTTGTAATATGCGGTACGGGTCACTAGGTGTAATGTGCGGTACGGGTAACGTGTTTCACTATTCGGTACGGGTCACGAGTTGTAATATGCGGTACGGGTCACTAGGTGTAATGTGCGGTACGGGTAACGTGTTTCACTATTCGGTACGGGTCACGAGTTGTAATATGCGGTACGGGTCACTAGGTGTAATGTGCGGTACGGGTAACGTGTTTCACTATTCGGTACGGGTCACGAGTTGTAATATGCGGTACGGGTCACTAGGTGTAATGTGCGGTACGGGTAACGTGTTTCACTATTCGGTACGGGTCACGAGTTGTAATATGCGGTACGGGTCACTAGGTGTAATGTGCGGTACGGGTAACGTGTTTCACTATTCGGTACGGGTCACGAGTTGTAATATGCGGTACGGGTCACTAGGTGTAATGTGCGGTACGGGTAACGTGTTTCACTATTCGGTACGGGTCACGAGTTGTAATATGCGGTACGGGTCACTAGGTGTAATGTGCGGTACGGGTAACGTGTTTCACTATTCGGTACGGGTCACGAGTTGTAATATGCGGTACGGGTCACTAGGTGTAATGTGCGGTACGGGTAACGTGTTTCACTATTCGGTACGGGTCACGAGTTGTAATATGCGGTACGGGTCACTAGGTGTAATGTGCGGTACGGGTAACGTGTTTCACTATTCGGTACGGGTCACGAGTTGTAATATGCGGTACGGGTCACTAGGTGTAATGTGCGGTACGGGTAACGTGTTTCACTATTCGGTACGGGTCACGAGTTGTAATATGCGGTACGGGTCACTAGGTGTAATGTGCGGTACGGGTAACGTGTTTCACTATTCGGTACGGGTCACGAGTTGTAATATGCGGTACGGGTCACTAGGTGTAATGTGCGGTACGGGTAACGTGTTTCACTATTCGGTACGGGTCACGAGTTGTAATATGCGGTACGGGTCACTAGGTGTAATGTGCGGTACGGGTAACGTGTTTCACTATTCGGTACGGGTCACGAGTTGTAATATGCGGTACGGGTCACTAGGTGTAATGTGCGGTACGGGTAACGTGTTTCACTATTCGGTACGGGTCACGAGTTGTAATATGCGGTACGGGTCACTAGGTGTAATGTGCGGTACGGGTAACGTGTTTCACTATTCGGTACGGGTCACGAGTTGTAATATGCGGTACGGGTCACTAGGTGTAATGTGCGGTACGGGTAACGTGTTGCANATTTTCCTTGTCATGCATACCGGATAGTGGTCGCTTATAGATATTTGTGGGACATAAGTAGTACTTACTCTGTCAGTTCGATTAGTATATATATGATCAATTACTGAAGACGATTTATCTGTGACTCTGGTTGGTGTGGTTATTAGTTGCACGAGACCATGCTTTAATACAGTTTTTGTCCACATTTTGCATTCGTAGGACTTGCTGTCAGCAATGTATTTAAAATTGAAATCACCTAATATGTGATACTCAATGTTTAAACCTTCAAACTTATAAAGTAATTCATCAAATTTTTCTATCCATTTTTGCGTCTCATTAGGTGGACGATAGATAAAATTTAACAGGAAAGATTTTGTATTTTTAAAGCATATCTCAATACATACAGATTCAATCCCATCAGGCTCTAAGTCTGGCCTATGTTTAAATGGTACATGGTTACCTATATAAAGCAAGATTCCGCCACCCTTTTTTTGACTTCTGTCTTTACGAATGTATGTAAAATTCGGAATATTTAAATTTACATCAGACAAACTTTCGTTCAAAAATGTTTCACAAAAACCAATAACATCCACATTACATTTTTCAGACAACAAAATGTACTTAATTTCATCAAGTTTTGGCAAAAAGTGTTGAATATTTAAACTTACGATATGAAGTCCCTTTTTTGAAAATTCTAAGGTAGACCCTGCTGAATCATCGTTATCCTCGCAAAAATTTAACCCTTCATTTGTAAAAGGGCTTGAGCATGAAACATCATTATTATTGCATGACATATTATGACATTGTTCAGAGTAATCAGAAACTTTAATACTGGCATGAATATCACCATATTTTAGCACTATTTCGGATTCATTACATATACAAATTTTAAAATTACAATTTTCACAAACCTCATTAAGTGCTTTAAATTTGTTGTGTATCAGTACATGTTTGTGTCTGTCTACGCGTTCCTACTGAGCCGTACTCAATCGTCTGCATTCACTAGTGTAGTGATTATTGTAATGACAGTACTCACAATGTCTTTGTTGCTGACCATAATTACTACTGTTCTGATATCGATATAGATTCTTCTGGCCATCCCTTCTGTCACGTGAATCGCCATTCCTTGAGTCTCGATTCGATGCGTATCTGCGGAAACCGTTACTTCCTGATTGCATCTGATAGTCATTTCGCCCGTCACGTGAGTCGCCATTCCTCAAGCCATGACCTGGTGCATGATTACCGTAGCCGTTACTGTCGGTGTGCGTATGATAACTGTATCTTCCGTCACGTGAATAGCCATTTGTCGAGCCTCGTCCTGGTGCGTTATTTGTATAGCCATAACTTCCGGTTTGCAACTGATAGGCACGTGAAGCGCCGTTTCTCGAACTGCCTCGGTCAGAAGCATTAGTAACGTATCCATTACTTCCGGATTGAGTAGAGTGAAGGGTGTTGCTACGATTAGCTTGTCGATCTTGTTGCCCGCTCGTCTTCTCTTTTATTGATATCGCATTGATATGGAACTGAATTATGTAACACACTATATATTTTATATAATGCAAGTATGCACGCGTTTACCAGCTGCCTGCAAACACTGTTGCCACCCTGTGCCGGAATTTCCAAATCTGTGTGCTTGAATTTCCATTTTATGGTACCCCTGTGTCTGAATTTTCAATTCACGAGTACCCCTGTACCTAAATTTCAAAGTATTATCTACGGTGCTTGATTTAGCTTTTGAGAAATGTAGAAATAAATAACGTCCACATGAAATTAAAATAAAAAGTGGAAAACAATCCAAAACTGTTGGGCTCCGCGCCTGATCCATAAATAAAAATCTGGGGGAAAGGCCTGGTATGTATTTTGGTAATTTTGTCAACTGATGGTACTGAAATTTAAAACTTTAAATTTTAAGAGATTATGTCAAAATGTGTTAGAGTTTGCGAATATGAGTACACAAGAAGCATAATGCGCAATGTGATGATATGATTGTTTCAATTTTTATCAATGAACGATACAATCGTAGTCAGCACTCATTTCGGAAAATTATTATTTAAAAAGTACTTTCTAGTGTTAGGTATTATATAGACAAGCATGCACATTAAATATGATGTTTTTCGCATAAGCGATAGTTCTTCATTTACAAGTCTGTTATTTTTCCGTGTATATGTAGTAACATACATTACAGGTAACAACGTGCAAACAATGCATGTGTACATAGTATAAATACTATGTTATATTACGTGTAAATGTATATTGTCTGTTTTCGTTTTTCACTACTGATTAATTTTTAGAAACATCTTTGTACAATGGAAGACAACTGCAAATATTTAATATGTGAATACGTTTTATTTATCTCCCTTGGTAATATATTTTTGTAGCTAAAATGTTCACTGTGGGTTACATTTTTGCAGCAAACGAGTCTTTTCGTTTACGAATGTTTTAGCATAAATGACTCACTAAAAATGCTATAAATACTGAATAAAACAAGCGCTTAATTTCGTATTCATATAGATGGAATACAGGCGCGGGAACAGGCTTTTGGGTTGAGCGTATTTTTTAATAATATACCAACCGTTAATAAACATAACAATGCAAAAAACATGTAATAGCATATTGGCATAAACTCACGTGTAATCATATGTATTATGTTTAAACACGGAAATATTACGAGAGTTAATTCACGCCTTGTACAATTGTATACTCGTCTAGACCGAGTACTCAACGCACTGGAAACGTTATAGTACTGGGAAAAAATCATTAAAGAATATTAGTGTAAATACCGGTTTAGTATTTCAAATACACTTTTTAGACGATGTACGGATGGGGTAAGATCGGTCTGGGAAACCGTGCTTAATGCATGTGCGTAAACTCTCTTCCGCACAGGCGTATCTGAAACGACACTTACCGCTTTTATGTTCAAAGGAAGGCTCTTCTAAACGAACTAAATGTCTAGGCGGAAAAAATATCGTACCAGATAAGCACTGGAAAATGTGTGACGATACTTTACGCACATGCATTAAGCCCGGTTTTCCCATAGCACTGCTCAAATTTAAGTGGAGGTACTGATCAACTTTGAAACGCTTGCCAAAACTATAGTTTAAGTAAAAAAAAGTCAAGTTTCTCGTATGAATCGTATTACTTGATGAAATTGATTAGCCTAATGTATTCTTTAAACATCGTCGGAACTCACTTAAGTAGAACTGGCTGACAAAAATTTCGTTTTCATGAATATTAATGAGCCAAATTGAAATTATAAAAGTACACTTCTCTTTCAAAAGCTCATTGAAAGAGTTCCGGAAAGCAACGATTGTTTGATCGGATGAAGTAAATTACCAGAAAAGCGAACAGGTATTTATTCGTGAATACCAGATTATTTTGAACCAAAGCACACACGGTAAATCATCAATAAGCATAGTCTAATTGAGTGAAAGTTAGTTCCGACGATGTCTATTAATTTACACGTACATATGTATCTAATTACATTTAAATTACCCTTTACAATTGCATGTATGTAAAACTCCTTAAAACATTGGCCAGGGCGGAGGAGGGGGGGGGGGGTTAAACTACCCAAATTGACATAAATAGATCTCGGGGTACCATATCCCTTGGTATATAGCCTCAACTGCAGTCCTGGTATATAAACGTTTTACAATATTGTATAAATTTCTGTTCAACATTAATGCAGAATAAAGCCTTTACAAGGTTCATGTCACAATATGATAATTTTTATGTTATTAGCGGAAAGTTTAATGCAAAATAGCCAGGTGCTGGTGAACTCAATTGATGCTAAAAATAGAATTGACCTACAACAAGCCGAACAGTCTATTCAGGGACGACACTTTCCGCTTTAATAGAATTTTTCCTTTAAAGAAAGTCTCTTGTAAACAAAAATTCAGTCTAGGCGGAATGTGTCATACCTGTTGAGCCCGTGCGGATTACAAAGACAAATCTGGTACGACGCTTTACGCAAATGCAGTAAGCCCCGTTTTTGCAGAGCGAGGCTTATATGCATTAAGGTCTTTATTTTGGTACGTACCGCAACGTCGTCGGCGAAGCCATGGTTGCAAACGAACGTCACCGGTCTGGAGACGTCCAGGGCACGCACGTGCTGGATAACCTCCCTAACACATAAACATAGAAAAATGAATAGAAAAATATCGATCTGCATACATTCTACAACACATTAGAAAAAGATAACTTAAAGGGACGTTTTTACAGATTTTCGCATTTTTTCGTATTTCTCATTAAATATTCTTACCAATGCTTTTGTTGTTGTCAAAGATCTTTTAGTAGAGCTATAGACTTTATAGACAAGTCTCTAAGTCATGAACTAATACCCTTTATAATGACTTCAAATTCGCATGCATTGATGATGACTGTAAAATAAATATCACTTGTTTTAGTCGATTTGTTTTCTGGAAATCAGCTTTGAATCTGCCGCGGCTTATTTACAAAACAGACTGGTTATAAGAATTAATTGCATACCGCAACACATTTATATGATTATTCCGCGTTGTGACCAGGATCCGGTCAATACTGCATTATAAGTTGATAAATCCGTTAAAGCCTCTATAACGCTAAAAAATCAACGGAAATTTCGTCTAGATTTTGAAAAATAAAGTAAACATATAAATAATCAGTGTTGCTTATAGCAATAGCCAAAATGTCAACGTTACATGTGCTCTGGTAACATAGATTTAACAAGATATAAAATGCTCTTTTTTATTTTTGTGTGGCACAATTAATTCCATTTTAATTTCCCGCAACGATTTCTATTTATTCGACAAATGAACACTATATTGGTCAATGAACAAGTGTTCAATATATTGTACCACAAAAAAGAGCATTTTGTATCGTGTTTAATCTATGTTACCAGAGCACATCTAACGTTGAAATGTTGCCTATTGCTATAATGAACACTGATTATTTTTATGTTTACTTTATGTAACGAAACATATTACAAACGTTTCGTTGATTTTTTAGCGTTATAGAGGCTTTAAGTATATAACAATTTAAATAAAAGTCGTGTGTACAGCTAAAGCACACGTCCAAACAGTATTCTCTCTGACATAAGCTACAACATCATACATAAAACATACCGCAGTGCGCCAGACAGAGATCTAAAATAATCTTATGAGTTTCTCCATTTCTTTTCCAATTATAATAATTCCCCAAGACTGACATCAAATTATCACCATTGATAGTTTCAGACACATGTGTACCTAATAAATGTCTATTATTTAGTCAGACAGCTCATTTGATTATTCGCGGTTTTGTGTCAGCTTCGAAGAAATCACTTGTCAAATTAAATCGTCAATTAACGAATAATGAGAAATAAAACATTGCTAGATAAACACGATGCTCGGTTGTGTGATTTTCCAGTCCTCAATTCAACGACGTGTGCTGAATATTGCGTTTCAAACGTTGCAAAATTCAATGTTCCCCTTATATATATATGTATATGGGAACATTGAATTTTGCAACGTTTGAAACGCAATATTCAGCACACGTCGTTGAATTGAGGACTGGAAAATCACACAACCGAGCATCGTGTTTATCTAGCAATGTTTTATTTTTCATTATTCGTTAAAATATATATGTGTTGTTTAAAGGCGCTTTTGGCGTTTCAGATGTTATTGATAACTGCATATTAAATGTACCACACTATAACGTCATGCTTTTGCTACTTTGCGTTTCATGCGCCATAATTATGACAAGTAAGCGAGGCAAGACAAGGAACACTATGGCACGTAGAACTCCATTAGCGACATTTATGAGTTGATCAATCCCCATCATACACAACTTATGAGAATGAGCCGCAGCCTGATTCGCCCCAGCTATATGTATATGGTTCATAGTGCCCCGCCCCAAAAGAAGCCAAAGACTTGACTGATTTAACTGCTGCTGAAAGAGAACGCGCTGATAAACAGTTAAACTGATAAAGCTCATGGCGCTCTAGAAGACCACGCATAATTGCTACGGCGTTCCCACAGCTAAATGCTTGAAAGTTACCGTTCCAAGTGAATAAACTTATCTGTATAGAACACTCACCTGGTTTTCTATTTTCCTCTTCGTTTCATGATTTGTATTTGCTTATTTTGAAAATAGTCCAATAAAAAGGCAAACGAACAACAGCGAACGCCAGGGAAAAAAATGACGTCCTATTATAAATTATGCGCGAGGAAACTTTGCTGATCAAAATAAAAATCAATTTATAGTTATACCGAAAATAGTTCTCTGCGAGAGGGTTATTGGATTTTGGCTCGTTGGCAACGGACCAAAAGATAACCGCCGGACGGTTCTTGTCTCTTTGGAACATCTCGGACATCACCGCCTTATGGTGCTCGAGAGATTTGTTGCTGAAGTTGTTATCGCTGAAATCACACAGACTCATTTAATCGTTTTTTTAGTATTTTCATTATGGTTACATTTGAACAATTTGTTAGAAAATACGTAGCTGTCGTATCAAGTATATACTCACTGGCTAACCAGGCTCGTATGTTTTGCTGTTTTTGATAATAGCATTACGGATTTGAGTTCACGTGTGTTGACACGTTAAATCCTCACTCACAATCTGAACTTCAGCAGACAAAAAACAATATTCTAAATAGCCGCTATTTTACAATTTGACATAAACCATACCCTATCTAACAGATGAAATAGACTAGAGCTCAGTTTACAACTGACATAAACTATACTTTACAATTAACATAAACTTGATTCCTACTTTACTATAGACATTAACTGGCCATCTATTTAACATTTGACATAAACTATCCCCTACTTTACAATTGACATACACTCAACTGTAACGTTTTCAAAAACATTAACCAGCACTGTCCCGATTTAAAATAAAATGTAGTCAACGTTGTTAAATGTTCTACTTGCCCGTCTGTTTAGATTACATAAATACTTGTTACTTGCTCCAAGCTTCGGAGCATTGATTTGCCTGAAGACTGTACACTAGCATCCGTGCTTATAATAACATTAACTAGCCCCCTACTTTAGAATAGCCATCAAGCAACTCCTTACTTTACAATTTATATAAACTAGATCACTACAGTACAAGTGCCTTAAACAAGCTCCCTTCTCGACATTTGATATAAACTATTTCCCAACTTCATAAGAGATATAAACTAAACACTACTTTACAATGACAATGAAGCGCCATACTTAACAATGGAAAAGAACCCATCCCCCTTACACTAACTTAACAATTTACACAAACTAGATCCCTATTTAGCAATTGACATTAATTTGATGCCTGCTTAACAATGGCATAAACTAGCCCCTCTTCTTTACAATTGACATGAGGTAAATCCCTACTTTGCAAATCAAAATAACTAGCCCCTCTACTTAATAGTTGACAACCACCAGCCCCTCTACTTTATAATTAACATAAACTAGCCTACTACTAAATAATTGACATACACTAGCCCCTCTACTTTACAATTAACATACACTAGCCCCTCTACTTTATAATTAACATACACTAGCCCCTCTACTTTATAATTAACATACACTACCCCCTCTACTTTATAATTAACATACACTAGCCCCACTACTTTATAATTAACACAACACAGCCCCTCTACTTTATATTTGACATACACTAGCCACTCTACTTTATAATTAATATAACACAGCACCTCTACTTTATAATTGACATACACTAGCCCCTCTACTTTATAATTAACATAAACTAGCCCCTCTTCTTTATAATTGACATACACTAGCCCCTCTACTTTATAATTAACATGCACTAGCCCCTTTACTTTATAATAAACATACACTAGCCCTTCTACTTTATAATGAACATAACACAGCCCCCCACTTTATAATTAACATACACTAGCCCCTCTACTTTATAATTAACATAAACTAGCCCCTCTACTTTATAATTGACATACACTAGCCCCTCTACATTATAATAAACATACACTAGCCCCTCTACTTTATAATTTACATACGCTAGCCCCTCTACTTTATACTTACCATAACACAGCCCCTCTACATTATAATTAACATACACTAGCCCCTCTACTTTATAATTAACATAACACAGCCCCTCTACTTTATAATTGACATACACTAGCCCCTCTACTTTATAATTAACATAACTAGCCCCTCTACTTTATAATTAACATAAACTAGCCCCTCTACTTTATAATTGACATACACTAGCCCCTCTACATTATAATTAACATATACTAGCCCCTCTACTTTATAATTGACATACACTAGCCCCTCTACTTTATAATTAACATAAACTAGCCCATCTACTTTATAATTAATATACACTAGCCCCTCTACTTTATAATTGACATAAACTAGCCCCTCTACTTTATAATTATCATAAACTACATTCCTACTGTACAATAAACGCAAAATAAATCCTTATTTTACAATTAATACGAACATGCCACTTTCTGTTCAACTGACATGAACTAGCCGATGTCATAAACCTTATCCCTAATTTACACACAAAATAAACTAGACACTTACTTTACATTCGATATAAACAAGGTCACTACTTCACAACAAGTAGACGAGAACCCTACATTACAATTCACATAAAATAACCGCCTTACTTCACAATGCCGACACCGGGGCTCTCATCGATGACGACGATGCCGGTCTTGTCGGCCATGTCCATTATCTCCTCGGCGTACGGGTAGTGTGAGGTCCGGAAGCAGTTGACGCCAAGCCACCGCAGCATCTCGAAGTCCCGCGCGATCAACGCGTAGTCAAGGCCCTTACCACGGATCTGAGAAAGGTAGAACATGCGTGTTTTAAAGGTGATGCGGGGATATTTAAGAAAGCACTTTTACACTGGAAGATTTGTTCACTAGAATTCATAGCACTCTTAGTTTGAACAGATTTATTTTAGCTCGATTGCATCGAAAGCCTAAGGCTTATTGAAACGCTCTCGAGTCCGTTTCCTGGGACTTAGAACCAGTACTTGGTGTCTTTGGGAAGATCGAAAGAACGCTACCGCAGTTGGGATTGCACTCGTGAACTCCCGGTCGCTAGGCGGACATCATATCCACTACGCAACGGCGACCTGTACATATCACTCTTACCACAGCTTGTTATGAAATGACTATACCTAAATCTTTGTTCGAGCGAAAGATAAAAGACCATTGCTTATTTGTAAGCATTTATATTTTGTATTATAAATGAAAACTCTTCCTTAAGAGAATAGCATAGAGATGAAAAGGCATGTTATGTAAACGATTTGTCTGTAAAACAAGTAAAAAGTCGAATCATACTACATTAATTCACCAGTTCAGAATTGTGATGAAAATCATCCATATTGGTAAAACAACCTTGCACTTTATGGGATTTTACAATGAGGGCTTTTCGATGGTTGTTCAAACTCGCCAGAAAACTAGAAACAGCATATTAAAATGAAACAATGTTCTCCATAGGTAAATTGAATTTTATTTTCATAATTTTATTTATGTTGTTTTTTAATGTGAACTATAGATTACATCAGCGTCCTCATGTTTGTTTACTCCCTGGCAGTAGAATGCTTTCTCGTTGATGAAGAGCTGTGTTGCAGTGACGCGCACGGTGCGAATACCGAATGGCTGCCGGTAAATGTCTTTATCACCGTGGGACTGCGACGTCACAGACACCTGAAATATGAAGTCAGTAAATAGTTCAAGATGGCATAGAATGTTATTGTACGAAAGAAAAACATAATGTATGTTTTATGATATTGCATTAAGACATCCAATTGGATTTTTATATCGATGTGTGGCGAAAAAAAGGGATTTTTTTAATTAGCACTGACTCCAAGGTACAATAATTAAACATTAGTATGTATTTAATGTTCGCCTTTAAAACAGTTTTAACATTGAAGACAATAAAACAGCTCTTATTGGTTAAACAACTGTATCGAGCAAACTAAGTGTTTTACTAATAAGTGTGAACATATAACTAAAGATTCGGGTCTACTTTAAAGGAAATGTATTACAACATTTTAAATGCGCGAGCCAGACTTTACACTCTATTACATCTAAGGGAAGTAACCAAGCGGTGTCATTGTAAGAATTTACACGTGAAATGCGTTAATTGATTATTTATTGGTTTATTTTCTCGGATTTTTTTTTCATCGCAATTCAGGCGATCTATATTCAATTTTTCTATCGCCAGAGCCGAGATTTCATTGCATTGGCGATTAGGCAATCATGGTTAAATTTTGCAATTTGCCCTGATACATTTTCTGACGATGCCATAGCTAGTGAGGTAACTTCAAGGTGTTACAGCGTAGTACTAAAAATATTAAACGGCATTATTACACTCCCGTATGGAAGCGCTGGAGTGCCCTTTTGACTTCTCACTATTGACTTGTGAGTTTTGACTTGCGAGTTAGGACTTGTGTCTTGTGACTTCTTATTTGTGAAGTTATTTAATTGAACCGCACTTGAAGACGGCGAGCGAGCGATGACGGTTGTGCGTGAATATGAAAATCGTGTTTGTATGTTGTTTTCTGTGCACTCTGTTGGAGACAACAGTTGGTGTGGTGACAGCCTATCTGCCTTTGTCGTCTCAGAAAAATGAAAAAGCAACACTCACTGAAGGATATTTTAAACAAGGTTTTAAATACAGTATTTTTTTTGGATTTTTACTACTTTAGCATGGTATTTTATTGTCAGAAGCGTTGTTCACGTAATGAGCACGGAAATGCATTATATTGGACGAGATGGGACGAGATGGCGCCGGCTGAATGTTAATTACACTATAGATGTAAGTCAAAAAGATGTTATGGAAATAATGAAGGCAATAGATCCAAACGGTGTCGAAATGAGAAAAGCACATCGACTTAAAAGACGTTTCTATTGTGCAAAAGTGCCAAACAACATTTGGCATGTAGATGGTTATAATAAGTTGAACCCGTTTCGATTTTGTATATACGGAGCGATAAATGGTTTTAGCAGGAAAATTATCTGGTTAGAGGTTTCTGACACTAACAACGATTCCAAACTTATTGCCAGATATTATTTGGATGCATTGAAGCGCATTGAAAAATCACCTCGCATACTGCGTTGCGATGCTGGAACAGAAAACAGTATTATATACCTTCTACAATAATTCTTTCATAATGAAGGAACCGACCCCATTTCTGGGAGCCGCAGCGTTATTGTTGGAAAAAGCACTTCTACCCAGCGCATTGAAAGATGATGGGATACGCTACGTCAACACGGACTACAGTGGTGGATAAACTATTTTTAAGGATTTGCGCGAGTCTGGTTGTTTCAACGACCTCGTCCAGATAGATCGTGAAAATTTTAAATTTTGTTTTATGAACCTAATACAAACACACCTGTATAGAATTGCTCAGCAGTGGAATGTACATGAAATCAGACGTCAACACAATTCCGAAGCATATTACGGAAAACCTGACATTATGTACTTTTTACCTGAAACGTTTGGCGCACTTGATTATGGCACGTTGGTTGACAAAGGTGATGTAACCTGTTGTAAAGACATGTATTCAGTTCCCAAAAGAGAGTTCGATGAATTCAGTGAATTGGCTTATTTGTTGAAGCCTGACCTCGAAATGCCAGCAGATGCCGATTCAGCATTAACATTATTCATGGATTTGAATGATTTAGTGGCAAACTCGTATGAAGAATGTATTTACAAATATAACGAAGGCTTTCAATGTTCTGTCTCAGTAAGAATACCTATAAGACTGTATAAGATGTAGTTGGTGAAGATTTTCATATTTTATATATATTTTAAAACTTTATTTAAACTGATCACTTCAAGAGTAAATGCATATGTGTTTTTTTTAATTTTTGTTTTTGTTTTACTTTCGTCTTATATATCTTAATAACAGGCGTTTAAGTTATTATTCTTATGTCCCCATGAGAAGACAGTTGTTTCTAAGCTTTATCGTACACACCTTGGTTAAGCCTTTAATATTTCAATGTCTTCAATGAAAATTTACAGATAATTAAACCGCAGGAAACGAATATGGCACATAAAATGTAGTGTATTTATATGTCGTATATGCTCACGGAAAGGAATATGTCCCAAGCAAAAAAGTGGATACAGGTAAACGACATTGGCAACGAAAACATGATATTGTTTAATCAGTTTTTGACGAAAAACACATTTTAAAACAGTCACAATTGATGCGTCTTCTGATTAGTCAATCCACATATAGGAGTTACTTGGTGCTTCGGCGTAGTCCCATTTCGCTCGTCCGGATAATAACAAGAACTAGATATGTATCTGTCATTAATATGATCGATACAACATCTTAAATGATTATGTTGTTAATGAAAAGCAGATGATAAGAAGTTGATGGTGTTAATAATGATGACGATCATAACTGTATTCATGATGATGATTCTGTTGATAATGTAAACGTTAGTTTAATGTATTTTACTGTCCATAATGTAATTGGCATACGTATATTCTAATATTTGACTGTCAATTTTAACAAATATGTCACGCAAGCCAAAAGTGATTTCTACATTCAAGGCTCAGTAAGGTCGATTTCTTACTGTTAACGTTTCAGTAAAAAAGCTGGATCTTTGAACTTTGTGACCAAGTCTGTTGAGGTGTGCAGACTAACTAGGGCCTACACACTTTGCCATTCAGTTGATTACATTCCGGCTATCAAAATATGTTCACTGAAAACCTAGTCTAGAATATGCAAGAATGGGTCTTCACAAGTCTATATTTCTGTCTTTAGTCCAGTATATGAAAGAACAAAAGCTGACGCTGATTTTAACATCTTTTTACTAACCAGTACTGGTAATGCGTGGTAAGGTCGGTTTCGAACTTTTCAAGAATGACAGTAAAACACTAAGGCTGATTTAAACAATAATGCAGTCGCACCACTAAGGGCACAACAGTCTGACTTGTGACTTTGTACTTATGACTTTGTACTTGTGACTTCCTCCTTCTGACTTGATACTTGTGACTTCCTTCTTCTGACTTTGTACTTGTGACTAGTGAGTAGTGACCTCCTTCTTCTGACTTTGTACTTGTGACTAGTAAGTAGTGACCTCCTTCTTCTGACTTTGTACTTGTGACTAGTGAGTAGTGACCTCCTTCTTCTGACTTTGTACTTGTGACTAGTGAGTAGTGACCTCCTTCTTCTGACTTTGTACTTGTGACTAGTTACCTCGTACTTGTGTGCTTAGTTATGACAGCCTACTTGTGACTTCCTACAATTAACGGTGATCCTTACCTTTTATGTTAAGACCTCTATTGCAAATGCAGCGCATCAATACATAAATGCAGAACATCGACCACCATGAAGCTCTAAATGTATCATACATTGCGACTTCATGAATTGAACAACTTGATTCTCTAGCCTAAGGGCATATTAAGTATAAAGCGCCATATAGGGCCTTAAAATCAATGCAAAAAAAGCATTATTTTTATGGTACTCATTTCAACGGTGCAATTGTTCACTAGCAAATGTAACATATATATTTAAAAAAAAACACAGGAAGTTAACTTTAGACAGTTTGATCGATAATAGGGTAGCAGTAACTACGCTTTGAAACTCTGTGAAGCGACATGCGATGCAATTTTCAATTAGCTAGGACCAATGCGATACATTATGAGAACCCAGTGGTCGAAATAAAGGATGTGTTTGCATTATTAACAAAATTTCGATTACAATCTGTCTAAAGGTGATTCTCCAATAAACAAACAAACACTTATAAGGACATATATGGCATGTCATTGTAAAACTCGCAAGTTCGTAAACATGAAATGTTTTAAAAAAAACAAAACATTTATGGTTATTTGTTTTCTAGTACATAAACAAGAACAAAGACACATACCGTGAAATAAATTTTTAATCCCATGACTATTACAACAAAGACAATATCGCTGACCAACAATCGTCAACACAGTGTGGCCACACCACGTGGTATAGGACGTTATATGTTCTGGCTATCGCGTCAAGCCAAATAGGAACAGCCAACTCGTTTGAAAGCTTTGTAAATAAATTATATCTTATTTTGTCATCGATTTTGACAATATAAAGCTCTGTCCACGGGTAGAATGGATATATACTTTTATACTTAAGTCTAAAAAGAAAAAATTTAAAAACAAAATTTGTTATATAAAATGTTCAGCCTAGCTTGGCATGTAATTCTTATCATAAACAAATCATTCGTTTCAAACAAACTGTTATTGACATGAACATCATTGGGANCAGATGTCATGTTTCGGAGAGCACATTGCAAAATTCTAATGCAGTTGGGCGCTTTGACATTTCATAATGTAGGCCTTCTCGGACAATGGCACTCACTTTAGATGAAATACTAGGTTGCATGATTTCCATGTTAGAAACTCCATGTGGAATATCTTTCTTTTGCATGCAGTTAATGATTATTTGCTCAGAGTTATTTCCCTCGCCTGCACTTCTCTAGCATTTGCAATTGTAATGTTTATGGTATTCATTACTTATACTTTAAATAGTCCCTTGTAACAAAGTTGTGCAATGTCTAAACTCTTTGACAGCAAAATATTTTCTGGCGTTATATCTCTATGAATGATGATGGGATTGTGGTTGTGTAAATATGCTACTGCCTGAGCTACCTGAAGTGCGACTGAATGCTTCTGTGTTTATATAAAATCTTGTTCCTAGTCCCAAAAGCGAACATCATCCAAATTTGGACAATTAATGAATTCAGTAAGAAGATAAAGCGTATCAGCCAATATTGATGTCCCATCAGTAAAACAATGTTCGGATGCCTTATGTGACTATTTGTTTTAACTTCATGTAAAAATGATTGTTTCACAAGTTTCATGCGTTTAACTTTGATTTTTTTCACAGCAATATTTGTACCATGGTACTCTCCCATGCAGACCTCACCAAATTCCTTCAAGAATTGTGAAGGCTCCATAATTTATATGTAAGTTACTAATATTATCCTCTCCACTACTGATCTTTACTTTTGCTGATGGTAGCCCTTTAACACTGTTGTCAGTCGAGTACAAACTGTTCCTTGTTTTTCTACTAGATATACATGTCATTCTAGTCATTTCTGTATGAACAGCTGCTTGAAAATCTTCTTTAATAGTAGATTCTGTGTCCAAAACTGAATCTGACACATGCTTAACGGTTCCAGACTTTAAAAGTGACAAAGAATGGTCAACACAACTTTCTGCAGCAACCAGAATTTCAGATTTTGCACCAACATGACCTGCAATTCTCTCATTATTCACAGATCCTTTTGCTAACTGTCCTCAAAATACATGTTCATTCAAAGTCCCTGTTGGAAACTGACTTCCTTGTAACTGTTCATCAAAATGCTCTGTTGCTTACTGATTTTCAAGCATTTCATGCTCATTAATAGATCCTGTTGCTTACTGACTTCCTGTTAGCTTTGTATCCATATGTCCTGTTGCTAACTCATTCCAAAGTACCTGTTCATCCATAGATCCTGTTGTTAATTGGCTTCCTACTACATGTTCATTCTTAGATCCTGTCGCTAACTTCACGCAAACTATCAAAAATTTTACATCATCTGACAAATCGCTGTCCGCCATGTCCTCCAGGCTTAAAATGAGCGAAAATGCATCAGCAAAACTTAAAAGACACAAGTCAGAACTCACAATTTCCAACTCAAAAGTCAAAACTCACAAGTCAATAGTGAGAAGTCAAAAAGGCCCTCCAGCGCTTCCATACATCATCAATGATGTAAAAACCATTATTTGAAACTGGAATAAACAATGTAGTGCAACGGTTTCATTGACCAATCAATGATGTCATAAAAGATGTCAGGTGATAAGGTCCTATCTCCAGTTGCATAATCTGATCTGCAATGACCAGTCATTTTGAATGTAACTTAAGTCATTATAACTGCATCCTATTGTCAATTTAAAGGTTTCAAAATGTAGCTGTAGCAGAGCATTGACACTGCTTTATATACTAGTATTAATCTTGTACAACAAGTTGGTGTATCACTAAATTTATTTGGTCTTCTGCTTAAGGATATAACATGCACCATATATTACCATTTTTATATCCATACACAGAAGACTTCTAACCTCTTATTTGATGATACACCAAAATGAACTGCATCTAATTATACTTCTTTAACAGGGTAGCATTGCTTGAAGCTTAATTATCATAGGTACACTATAAGTGCTAAAATGCCTGGTGGGAAAACAAAGTTTAACCCTTCATGGATGGAGAAGTTGCACAACAGTGGAAAAACACTTGGATGTGGCATGTTTCATGCTTGTTAACCCTAAAAGCATTGTAATCTTATACACCACATGGTTTTGCACAGGCCAACATGATAAACTATGCACATAGCTGTTTTGCCAAATAACAACCCACCACATATATAGCTTATACTAATATCATGTAATTACCATTATGTATATATGTACTAACCATCATGTAGATACATGTATTTCTAATACTTGCACGATAACTTGTTTTATAATGCCTAGGAAAAATGCTTCCTTTCTTACAAAATACCAAAAGTTACATGTATGCTTACAAGTATGTCTGAGAAGTCTGCAGTGTACAAAAGCATGGCAACTTATTATCCTATATCTACTTTTAGAGAATTGTGATTTTCTGTTGGAACCTCAATCTTGTCATGATTGTTTTTTAATTGGATAACTTGAGTAAATTGTCATAATATAATACTAAATTTTGTTTGTATCTGTGTCTTTCATCAATAAAAAAAAACATTTTAGGTTGCCAGTGACAGTTAGATATGGGTTTTGGGCCTCAACCAGATGCAGTGCACGATGTCATGTATAGTGAGTACAGAAATACTGTGTTATCATCACTCTGGTAAGACTTATGTATTCCTACTTTTGAGGTTAAAGTTCCTACTTTTTCCTACTTTTTTCCTACTTTTTTTGCAAAAGTAGTTCCTATTTTTTCCTACTTTTTGAAAAAATGTCACTTGACAGCCTGCACCTACAATACAATTGCAATTGTTTCACACTTGTATGTTAATGATATCGCACTTTTAATTTAATACTACAGATTGTGTAATTGCACATTGTTGTTTTTGTATCGCCTTTCCTAATTGGTCTTTATAATTTTAGTTTCCGTGGTTACCTGAAGCCTGTACAGATACCCGGGACTGGAGCTGTTCATCGTGTAGGGCCACCAGAGGTTGGCGTTCTTTATAGTGAGCGTGTCCTGTGCTTGGCTGCTATGCGCAACGGAGTTACCGTCCCTATCGATAACGTCAACACGCACCTGTACAAACCCGACCTGGCCGGCGTTATATATTGTGTAATTTACCATCCCTGCAATAATGTGAAAAAGACAAATATTCAATAACATTTTTGGACGTAATCCGTGTTGTNTGAAGGATATTTTAAACAAGGTTTCAAATACAGTAAAATATTTGGATTTTTGCTACTTTAGCATGGTATATTATTGTCAAAATCGTTGTTCACGTAATTTGCACGGAAATGCATGATAGCGGACAGTTTCTTGTTTTTCTACTTGATATACATGTCATTCTTGTCATTTCTGTATGAACAGCTGCTTGAAAATCTTCTTTAATAGTAGATTATGTGTCCAAAACTGAATCTGACACATGCTTAACGGTTCCAGACTTTAAACGTGACAAAGAATGTTCAACACAACTTTCTGCAGCAACCAGAATTTCAGATTTTGCACCAACATGACCTGCAATTCTCTCATTATTCACAGATCCTTTTGCTAACTGTCTCCAAAATACATGTTCATTCAAAGTCCCTGTTGGAAACTGACTTCCTTGTAACTGCTCATCGAAATACTCTGTTGCTAACTGATTTTCAAGCATTTCATGCTCATTTATAGATCCGGTTGCTAACTGACTTCCTCTTAGCTTTGTATCCATATGTCCTGTTGCTAACTCATTCCAAAGTACCTGTTCATTCATAGATCCTGTTGTTAATTGGCTTCCTACTACATGTTCATTCTTAGATAATGTCGCTAACTTCACGCAAACTATCAAAAAACTTACATCATCTGACAAATCGCTGTCCGCCATGTCCTCCAGGCTTAAAATGAGCCGAAATGCATCAGCAAAACTTAAAAGACAAAAGTCAGAACTCACAATTTCCAACTCACAAGTCAAAACTCACAAGTCAATAGTGAGGAGTCAAGAGGGCCCTCCAGCGCTTCCATAGCTTGATGTTACAGTATACCGGGTACTCAATATTTTTGGTGTACAAAATACTCTCATTTATTTGAAGACACATTTCTCTGTAGGGGCACTTTTCTTGACTTAATCTTAGAACATACACATGTATCTTTGTGCATGTGGTAGGGAAAACATTGTTGTTTACTAGAAATTCACTCTTTTGCTTTAAAGGGACTGTCCACTAGATTTTGGCATGTATTGAAGCATGTCATTAAATGCTCTATATTGATCAATTCAAA